>WNWK01015751.1:0-46874 GCA_009830355.1 Cherax destructor
GTGTATGCTTCAACCGGTTTTGTTTTAACCGTATAAAATGACATAGTAATAGTGTTGTTTCCCAAAATGTTAACAGATGGGTGGTTTTTCAGGTTAGGTTACATAACCTGATCAAACATTACCTAACCTAATTTAATTGATAAATCTAACCTAACTGATCTTCATTAATATCTCCCAAAATAAAAAATTACAAAGAAATACTTCTTCCATGTTCATAGGTTGCCCACTGAAATGTTTGTTAATGCAGGTGAGGGCTCTTGATCAAAGGGAAATTTGGGACCTGTTCTTCTTTGGACCAAACCGGGATCCTCCTATTCCCTCAGGCACTGCATGACCCCTATGGGTTTAGTTTTCCCCCCAAAAAGAAAAAAAAAAATACAGTAGGGCCCCAATTATAGAGTGGGTTAGATCCAGGCTACCACCATAAAGTGAAAATTACCATAAGGTGAATCACACTTTTTCATTTATAAATGCATCCCCCGCAGGGGTTGCCCCGAACCTCCCCCAGGAAAACCCAGGTAATCCCAACCCCTTCAAAACTTTTAATTATATACGGGTACCTCGGTTAACATTTTTTTCGCCAGAATGCTGTTCATGCCATTCCCAAACAATTTTTTCCCCATAAGGAATAATGTAAAATAGACTAGTCTTTTAAACCCCCCAAAAATACACTTAAAAAAGCATTTAAAAAAAAACTTACATAAAAGGGCGAGTTTGGGGACCACTTTAAACCCGAGGTACCACTGTTTTAAGTTACCTAGGCATTAAAATACAAAAAAAAAGTAAAATATACATAGTACACTCATTACATATAATAATAAATTTTTCTTTATTTACTACAAGAAATGTACATGGTATACAGGCCTAGCTGACATCAATGACATACTACTACTATATAGAAACCCCCTTGTTATGCAGAGCATAACAGGATGCGCCCCACACCAGTCAACTAACACCCAGGAACCCATTTTAAACTGATGGGTAACAGGGACAGGGACACAGGTGTCTTTTGGAAACACGCCCCCAAGTTTTCCAGCCATCGAAGAGACAACCCGGGCCCCAGTGTGTGAGCTAGTGCGCTAGCGATCGAGCTTTGATGTAATGAGAAAGAGGGGGGGCATGGGGGCACTCCCTGGGGACTCCACATGCAGGTTGGGTGCGGAGTTGACTCCATTTGATATACAGGGGACCCGGGTTAACATGGTCCCCAAAATTTTTTTTAAAGTATATTTTTTTTAAAAGCTTTTTTAAGTGTATTTTTGGGGGCTAAAAAAACTAGTCTATTTTAATTATTTTTATGGGGATAAATTGTTTGGAATGGCATTGAACAGCATTCTGGGAAAGAAAAAAAATCATTAACCGGGGACCACTGATTAAACTGGGGTCTTTGTAAAAATAAGATTTTAGGTAATCAAGGGAATGCCCACTGTTATGTTGTTTTCCTTTACTTTGATGGTGTGGGGTAGAACTTAACCCTTCAGGGTCCGGCCGTAGTTCTACAGCTTTGAGTTCGGGGGTCCAAACCGATTTGGGCCAGAGCTCAGCTCATCAGAAAAATTTTGAGCGGAAATTTGGGCCTAGATATGAGAGAATACATCTATGGGTTTTTGCACCACATAAAAAAATCCTGCAGCACAGTGCAAATGAGAAAAAACAAAACCCCAATTTCGTTTAAAAAGAGCAACTTTGCAGTGTTTTTCATACTTTGTATGTTTTTTTGCGATTTTTTGGTCTCATTTGATAGAATGGAAGTTATTACAGATATAGGATGATTTCGATTGTTTTTAGTATGCAAATGGCTTGAAACTGAGCTCAAAATAACGGAAATGTTAAATTTTTGCCATGTTCAAGAGTAAACAAATGACCTCACACGCTAATACGACCAGTGGGGGGCTTTATTCACAAATGTGATGATATTATTTGTACAATTATTACAATATTGCATAACAGTAAATCTTCTATTTTTGGTTTGAATAAAAAAATTTATTGTGAATAAAAAAACAAAAAGGAATTCATTTTAAAGACTGAAAAAGAACCAAGAACAGAGGAAATGTTGTTTAGTGCTAGGAATGCCTGCATTGTTTATTATGCACCCTATTTTGAAATTTGGGAAAATTTTTAAATTTGAGTTTAAAATTTGGGAAAAATTCCCAAAATTTCCCAAACCCCTTTATTTTGTAGTTGAAACAGTTGACTGGGCAATTTCTTGTGCTCAATCGATAGAATAAAATAATACTAGTGAAAAGCCAAGAATTTGGTCGACTGGGAAAAATGTAATTGGCCAGAATGGGGGCAAAATCAGCAAAATCGCTGATGCATAAATATCGCAATCAAAATTCACAATAGCATAATTTCGTCAATTTTCAATCAAATTTTGACTTTTTTTTTATTACCTTCAGAAAAAGATTCTCTACCATTTCATAAGAAAATAAAATTTTTTTTTTTTAAATGACACTGGCACACCCTTCCATTATTATTATTATTATTATAATCAAAAAAGTGCTAAACCACCACCCCCCTTCCAAAAAGGGCCCTTTGGGCCCCGAAAGGGTTAAAGGCATTATATCTAGGGTAATACTTACATTCATGATTAGCTGTGCTGTCTCAAATCTTTCACCAGCCCTCCCAATAGGTTAAAACCAATTCAAAAATGGGGATATATTCCAAAGAATATACAGAATATACAAGTCTTAAATCATAAAAATGCCCACCTACTTATTTAAATGTGTGTGTGTGTGTATACACAACCTATTATATTGAAAAATCGGGCTTGACTCAGCTTCTCTCAGTCTAAAGAGTGGCCTGCCCTAAAGACACTTAACAAAAATTGTGATCTTATCAATTCAATAAAATTAGGATTCCTGAGAAATTGTTATTTTAAATACATCAATACATGTTAGGTCTTATAGCCCCATAACATCCACTGATACCAAAATATGAGTTTTAGGTGCAGGAGATTGTGGTCGACTGTATCAAATGCTTTTTAGGTCAATGAAGAGCCCGAGGATATTAATTTTATTGAGCTATATATATTAGTTCAAGCATTTGTATAATGGCATCATTCGTACTTTTTTTTTTGGGCTAAACCCAAATTAGCAGGGGTTAAGTATTTTTTGGATATAAGGTAGGGGTAAAATCTTTTTATTAATTTTTGAATATTTTGGAAAGAAAGGGCAAGTTTTATATGGGTCATAGTTTTCAAGTCAGTTGGATCACCTCCTTTGGATCTGGGTAACCCCTTACTGTCATGGTATAGATGGTTGAGAACCCAGGTTTGTTTAAAAATTGTTGCAGAAAGGGTGACAGCACATGTGCAGCTTTTTATATGAATGATGGCAAGTTATCCCCACCTTGCTTTTTTTTTAAAGATATAATGATAGGAAACTTTAAATTAGTTGGAGCAGATATAGAGATTTGAGTAGTTGCCATGAGGTAGTCTTTTTTGGGTTTGGGGATTTGAGCTAGGAATTTTTTTCTAGTTTAAATTTCAGTAGAGAAGAAGCGTTAAATTTGTTGGATGTCTATAGGCTGTATGTGAGGTTCATCTGGTTTAGTTAAGTTTTTCTCTCTGTTTCCCCGACAGTTTTTCAATAACAACCATACCCACACTATGCTAAACTCTAACCAAATTTATAGCATCTCTCCAAAAATTTTATTATCCCTTAACTATTAAGTCATTATTACAAACTTAAAAATGTATGTTTGTATCATAAATTTTACTACCTCAAATTATTAATAGAGTAAAATATTGAATACAGTGGTACCTCGACTTACGATATTAATCCGTCAGAGGGCATATCTTAGGCAAACAATTGTTACTGAATCAATTTTCCCATAAGAAATAATGGAAATAAATTTAATCCGTCCAAGACTTCCAAAAGTAGTTAAATAAAATATTTTAGAACTTTTTGACATTAAATAATAAAGAATTTAATAAAGAATACCTAAATACACATGTAAATATTGAACAATAAACATGTCACTTACATTTATTGAAGAGTTGTTGATTGTGGAGGACGGAGGGGGGGAGAAGGTGGAGTAGATGCTAGTGTTTGGAAGGGGAATCCTTCCATTAACACTCAGGGACCAAGTTCTTTTCTGGGGTTACTGGCCTTTTCTTTGAATGCTACACTCCCTGCATGAATGTTTCACTCCCTGCATGAATGCACTCCCTGCATGAATGCTACACTCCCTGCATGAATGCTACACTCCCTGCATGAATGCTACACTCCCTGCATGAATGCTACTCCCTGCATGAATGCTACACTCCCCGCATGAATGCTACACTCCCTGCATGAATGCTACACTCCCCGCATGAATGCTACACTCCCTGCATGCCTCTACACTCCCTGCATCCTTGCTACACTCCCTGCATCCTTGCTCCTCCCTGCATCCTTCTACACTCCCTGCATCCTTGCTACCTCCCTGCATCCTTGCTACACTCCCTGCATCTTTGTACACTCCCTGCATGAATGCTACACTCCGCATGCCTACTACACTCCCTGCATCCTTGCTACACTCCCTGCATCCTTGCTACACTCCCCCCTGCAATCCCCTTGCTACACTCCCTGCATCCTTGCTACCTCCCTGCATCCCTGCTACACTCCCTGCATCCTTGCTACACTCCCTGCATCCTGCTACACTCCCTGCATCCTGCTACACTCCCTGCACCCCTGCTACACTCCCTGCATTTTTTGCTACACTCCCTGCATGCCTGCTACACCCCTGCATGCCTGCTACACTCCCTGCATAAATGCTACCCCTCCCTGCATAAATGCTTCACCCCCTGCACATTCTTTACCACAGGCTTAGCACTAGGATCTTCCTGGACCCATGGTAGCTTATTTAGCAGTTGCAAGCACAAAAAACAGTGGAATAATGACAATATACTGGTATGAATGCGTGGGTGTGGGTGGGTGGTCGCTCTCCTTGTAAACAATAGCACTGACGCCCCCTGGGTGGCGCTCAGCTGGGCAAGCGGGCACGTCCGTACGAATGTCGGTAGACGAATCAAACATCGGATGTCGCATTCAAATTTCTTACGTTATAAATATCGGTTATCGAATATAACGTAAGATGATAACATCGTAAGTCGAGGGACCACTGTATTTGTATTCTACCACTCTTCACCTGTTTAGACTTAGTCTATAAGTATTAGGTTAAATCTGCCGAAATGGCTTGGCATGATAGTGGCTTCTTTGTTCCAATCAAATTATGAAATGTAAAACACATTGTAACCTTAGCAAAGGAAAATTTTAAATTTTTTATACGAAATATTTAAACTTAATTACTTTTCTTACCAATATAATCTGCATGTATTTTATACTAGATATGACAGTTTCTTCCCAAAATAACCATAAACCCCAAAATACACACCCACCATTATCAAAGTTGCCTCCCTCAGGTGCTAGATTTTGCATTCCTCTTCTGGTATGTATGGACGCGTCATCCGTCCACCTATTACCTGGTGCTGGAGGATGATGTGCTCAGTGCCAAACACTTTGTTACTGCCATCAAGGACTTCGTAATCCCCCATAGGAACCATCACTGGATATCTTTACAGGTTGGCATGCTTATAACCACCACTTCCCATCCCTTCTTTCATCAATATTCTTATATAGTATACTTTTTAAATTTTGTATTGTGTAGGTTGACTTGTAGGGATCAGTGTTATAACAACCATAAGGTACTACAGACTTACAAAACTTTTTGAAGTGCCTGGTTCAACAAGGATATTTGGCAGTTTATTCCACACTATTGCCATACCAGTGCTCTCTTATCAGCCCATCTTCTTAATAACAGTCAGTAATTCACAGCTGCTAATACAGGTAAATGGATGACTGTTTATTATTAAACATAGATTTTGTGAATGTGTGTTTTAGTGTATTTGGTGGATCCCATTTTCTGTTTGCACCTTTAAACTTTTTGTCCCTTATACAGTATTTCATTTATTGCCTTTAAAGTAGATAATTGGTGAATTTCTATTAATAGATAAAATTTAAAAAACCCAAACAAAAAAAATGCAGATTGATAAATTTGTTAAAGCCATATACGGGGACCCTTAAAAATTAATCCGGTCCAGGAGCTATTACTTAATCTGAATTTTTCTATCTGAAATTTTTTCCCATAAGAATAATGTAAATACAATTAATTCGTTCCACAAAAAAAACCAAAAAAAAAAAAACAATAACATTTACTTCCCCTTTATTGAAGAGTTGAACACCTGAACCCCGAGTGCTACACTCCCCAGCCGTACCTCCCCATTCCTCTCCCCCTTTTGGTGTACACTCCCGCATGCCCCACCCCTGCATGCCTGCTCACTCCCCATGCCCTACACTCCCCGAGGCCCTACACTCCCCAGGGCCCGCTACACTCCCGCATGCCTCCACTCCCCCCAGCCGCTCCTCCCCGCAGGCTACACTCCCTGCATGTGCTCCCCCCGCATGTGCTACACTCCCTGCATGTCTACACTCCCCGCATGAATGCTACACTCCCCATGGAAATAAAAGGAAATAAAGAAGAACAAGAATTTTTTTGAAAATAGAAAAAAACCCCCGATGAGTGTGTGTATATCTGTGTGTACATGGGTGTAGTGTGACCTAAGTGTAAGTAGAAGTAGCAAGGTATACCTGTTATCCTGATTTTTGGGGGAGACAGAAAAAAGACACCAGCAATCCTCCCATCATGAAAAAACAATTACAGGTTTCTTTTTTACACTACTTGGCAGGACGGTAGTACCTCCCTGGGTGGTTGCTGTCTACCAACCTACTACCTGGGAGGTTGTCCTGTGTACTTCAGAATTCAAGTAAGTACGGGATCTGTACATCCAAGGATATACAAAGCCCTGTTTTAGCATTATACTACCCAGAGGAGTAAAAAATGTAACAAAATAATGTCACTTAAGAGAGACTTTCTTTTTTTTTTAAAAAAATGGGTAAGACAGATATACAGGGGACCCCACCTAACGAACCCCCCGGAAATCGCAATTATGTAAGTATAATATTGTAAATGCTTGTGGAAGTGTTTTTTTTGGGGGTCTGAAATAGACAAAACCTCATAAAATTTTTTTTCTTAAGGGTAAATTCTTTCGGAATGGCACTTGAGCAGGCTTCGGGAATAAATTTTTGCTCATTGGGGGGGGGGTCCACTGTATAAATGAGTGTGAGGGACCTTCTTAGTTTTGGGTTGGTGGGCCTTATGCAGCACACCTTGCTCGGGATGGTATTACATCAACAATATTAGTCAAGATGTTGGCAGATTAGAAACTGTTGGTTTTTTCAGGCTATGAGTTCCAAATTTTTGGCCCATTTATTTGCATGGTTTTTTTGAACAGATTGAACATACACATATGGAATGTCAAAGAGATACAGTACTTGTTCCTTGTATTACATTCATTCATTTTGTTGCAGCTCTCCAGATAGATTTAATATTCGGGGTTAATGTTTGAGTTGAGAGTCCTGTAGACATAGCATGCACAATAGAAAGTGGGGTGTGTTTGCCTAAAACCAATGAGTGATTAAATTTGAGAGCTGATTTTTTTCTGAGTAACAAAGATTTAAGCTTATTAGTTGGGGTTTTTGATTCCTACACAAAAATAACACAGGTGAAGCCCGGATACATTAGAGAGAGTGTAAAGTGAGCAGGGATGTTTCAGGGGGACATAATAGCATATTTTGGAGAGAATGCAATTTTTTGGATTTTTTTAAAATTCTGGGTGTGTGTATGTATTGGGAAATTTTAGTTTGCTGTCCAGTATTCCCAAGAATTTACCCTCATCCTGCCTATAAATTTTGGGTTTTTTGTTAATCTTTTTGTTCAAATGAGCATTTTTAGCTTTGTTTCCAACCAATGAGAAGGTCTTATTAAACAGTGGGCCCCTCGGTTTTCCCCCAAAATTTTTTTCCCGAATGCTGGGTAAAAGCCATTACCGAACGAATTTTCTTCCTTAAGAAATAATGTCACGAGGTTAAACCCCCTTTTGGCCCCCAAAAAAACATTCAAAAATTTAAAAAACACTTAATAAATGTTCGAGTTTGGAGATGACCAAAAAAACCCCCGGGGGGACTGCACAGTGGATCCCCAGTGTTGTCCTGCTCGAAACTGCCTTTTATGTAAGTGTATTTTTTTTAAAAGCTTTTATAATGTATTTTTGGGGGGCTAAAAAGATAGTCTATTTTTTCATTATTCCTTAGGGAATAAATTTTTTTGGTAATGGCATTGAACAGCATTCTGGGGGAAAAAAAAAAAAACGAAAAACCCGGGGGCCACTGATAATGTGAGCTTTGGATCAAAGTAAATATTTCTTCAAGTTCAGCATTGACAGTGTTGAGTGCATCTGGATCACCATTTTTAAATAACAAAACTTGTGTCAAGTGCAAAAAAAAAACTGGTTTTCATCCCTGTGAGGCATTAGGAAGGTCAGGACGAGATAAGGAAAAGCAGAAGACCCAGGTCACAACCATGGAAATCCCATGTTAACTATAACTGGGTTGCTGAAAAAGCAGTCATTAATGGTCATATGTTGATGTTTTGGGACTATGTAATATTTTATGTATAGCGATGCCAGAATGTTGTGAATATTTTTGGAAAACTATGTGTTTTTTATATTTTTTTTTAAATTTTTTTGGGACATTTTTCCCGGGGAGTTTACCGGGAAAAGGGTTTTCCCAACCCCCAGGGCCCCCGGTCGAGACCAGGCCTCGGGGGACGGGGTATGATAAACCCAAAAAAACTGACGACAACCACAGCCGGTTGGTCAGGTACGACTTTAGGTGCCTGTCCAGTGCCTTTTTAAAAAAAGCCGGGGGTCTTTGGTCCCCCCCTTTATGTATGCGGGGAAACAGTTGAACAGTTTTGGGGCCCCCAGACACTTATTGTTTTGTTTTTCAGTGTACTCGGGTTTTTTTTTTGGGGGGAAAATGTTGCTTTTCCCCCATTTTTTTGCTTTCATGGGAGTGTTTTTAGGGAAAGTTTGGACAAACCCTCATTTTTTTTAAGGTATACATGTATTATCATGTATCCCCCGCCTGCCCCGGGAATACAGATCGGGGCCCCTTTCAACCTTTCCTAATTTAGGTGCCTTATCGTTTTTGGTGTCCCAAAAAGTTTTTTTCACCCGGGTCAAAATTTTTCCCTGCCTTAAAGGGGGGGCAGTTAGTGTACAGCAGATTCCAGCCTAGAGAGAACAAGCGATTTGAAGAAATCATCAGGGGCTTGGCCCCAGTTATGAAGGTTTACTTTTCCATCCTATCTTTTTCCAGGATGCGATCACCCCAGGCCCTTTCACATTACTTTTTCACTCTTTTTATAGTTAGAATTTGTCGTACACCCTGATACAGTTTTAATTTCCTCAATTTTTCCATATCTGAGTAGTTAAAATTTTCCCCATTGAATTTATATTGTTTTGACCCCCATTTGAAGATTTGGTTTTTTCTGTTTGGAGTCTTGTGGTGTCTTTGATGGAGGTCACTGTCATGGCAGTCCGGGTGTAAACACAAAGGAAGAAAAGACCTATGGTTTTCATCTCTGTTTATGTAAAAATGAGGATAGGAATAGAATGGGGCGGACCGTGTTTTTGGGGGAAAAGAGCTTTTCACCTAGCCGCCTAGACTTTACCGTTTACTATTTTTTTGTGTTCTATTTTAGGAAGTTATAGATCCATCTACCAACTTTTCCTGTTATTCCTTTATCACGCATTTTGTGCGTTTAAAATGGGGCACACTTTTTCAAAAGTTTTTTAAAGTCTTTTATATACATATGCAGTAAACCCCCCGGGTTTTGTGATGCTCCAAACTCAACAATTATGTAAGTGTATTTTTGTGGTTTTTGTAAGTGTTTTTTTGGGGGGCTAAAAGGACAATCTAATTTACATTATTTCTTTGGGGGAAAAATTTGTTTGGTAATGGGACTTGAAAGCATTCGGGGAAAAAAAAAATCATAAAAAAGGGGGTCCATGTATTTTGTTTATCCTCTCGAAACCAGAACCCTTTTTATAGTGATCCAGAGGGGACAGGCAGGGGGATTTTCTAAACCCGATTCCCTGGGGGTAACTGAGGGGATCTAGGTGGTTGGCGATCTTGCTTCAGAACCCTTTTTAAAGATTTTTATGATAGGGGTTTTAGTGCTATCGATCTGTAGTCCTTTGAAAATTTTTCCCCGCCACCTTTGAGAGGGGGCCCCCTTTGTTTTTTTTAGTGAGGGGGGATGCCCCCGGGTCCTCCCCCTCCCAAGAATGCTGAAGGCTTTTTGCAGTTCTTGATGCAGGGGTTCCAGAGTCGGGGGCCCCAGGGTAGGGGGATGTTTTTATTGCCTTTTCAAAGTCTTGTGGTGGGGATAATATCCGAGTTTTTTTTGGGTGACCAAATTTTGGGTCTCTTCAAAAAGAATTTTTTGGGGGTTGAAACTTAGTCTGGGCAGCGGCTCGCTGAACACTGAGTCATGTTGGGTTTTAAATTTTGGGTGTCAGCTGTGTATGTCCCATCTTGCAACAGGGTCCCAAGTGGGTGTTGTTTTTTTTCCCTTTGATTTTCTAAAAGAAGAAGTATTTTTTTTTTTTTTTCCTTTATGGTTTTAGTTTTTTCAATTCTTTTTCTCCGTAAGATTCCCCTTTTAAAGGGGTTTTAAAAATTTTCAATTTCATTAATCAGTGCCTCCCCTTTGTATTTCAGATATATTCCCCCCACAGCAGCTCTTTACTCTTCGCCCCTTTTAGGGGCGTTTTCCCCTTTTTAGTTTACATCTTCTTTTTTTTTCTTAATGGAATGCCTTGAGCAGATCCAAGAACCAAGGTTTATTTTTTCTAGGCAGAGGTTTTTGGTCTGTGTTGTTTAGGAATCTTGAGCTTGTTTCATTTAGGGCATGGTTTACTTGTTCCCCCTTGTATGTTTTTGTTATTGAAATTGAATTTTTTAAAACCCCCCCCTGACTGATCACATTTTGCTGGTCGGGAGCCCTGTGCATACATGTCTGTCCCTCTATTATGTTGTGATCTGAGGTATTGTCTTTGAACGGTTATATTAATATCAGACCCCTTGTTAGTGAAGATGAGGCCCAGGGATTTTCAGTCTTGAGGCTCAATATTTGCTGGTTGAAGGTGAATTTTGAGGATTTAATAGCTCATGTGTGCGGGGAATTTTTTTATCTGAGCTGCCTCCTGGGGTCCCCCTTTTTAAAAAAAATTATTTGCTACACTCCTCCATTTTAGGTGTCTCAAGTTGAAATCTCCTAGAGCAAGATTTTTGGGGGGAGGATTTGGGGAGTTTTTCCAGACAGAGAAATTTTTCCAAGCTGCCCCGGGGGAAAAAGCTGGGGTTACATCGGGGGGCTTGTACACATCCACAATGAAAAGGGTTTTTGGGTTTTTTAGTTTTTTCCCCAAAACTTCAACTACATCATTTGAGGTGTTTGTAGTTCTGAGCAAAAAGGACCTGTGACTTACAATCTGAAATTAGTCTTCAATTATTAACTTCTGTTGAGTCACCACTTTTGTAGATAAGTAAAAGTGGCCCCTCCATTCAACACCCCAAAAAATCACCCTTTTTTGTAAGTTTTTTATTGTAAGTGTTTTTTTAAAAAGGGATTTTTGGGGTCTGAAAGGGGCTAATCTAAACATCATTCCTTATGGGAATAAACTTTTTGGATTAGCATTTGGGAAACTTGGGGGAATGAGGGTGAGTTTGAGGGTTTGAATGGGGTCCACTGTAAGTTTATTCATGTATATACAAATACATTTACATAGATTATCATAATAGCAGCATATTTTAGAGAACCTAGATAACCCAAAAAAAATCAGACAGAGTGACTTTTTTTTGGGGGGTTTTTTAAAACCTTTTATTATACAGTGTGGGAGATATCTTATTATTATACTATAAAATATAAAACTAGGAATAAGGTAGAAAGAGTTATTTACATTTACATTTTTTAGCTAAAAAAAAAAAAATTTTTCTCCCCCCCTTTTTATTTTACAATGTAGGAGATATCTTATTATTATATTATAAAGGAAAATACTGGGAATAAGGTAAAAAAAGTTATTTACATTTACATAGGGGTTTGAAAAAAAAAGAAAATCATTTCCCCCCTTTCTGTCCCCAAATTCATTAGGACCTTTTGGTTTCTTTTTGAACAGCTCATGCATGACTGGCTTTGACATGTGCAGGAAAAGTCTGTTCAACCTTTATTGGCAAAAAAAAGGTGTTTGGCCCCCACTGACTGGGGGTACTAAAATTTTTTGGGGGGCCCCCCCCCTAGTACTATGATTGCTTCGGGTTTCCCCGCTTTGACAAAAATTTAAAAAGATATTTTGGGCACCGATTGTGAGCAATTTTTTAAAATTTATTTAACTTCAGTTTTTTTACCCCATCTTCAATATTCAACATATCCAATTGTTGTAATTCATCCTGGGGTTCTGTCCAGGATGAATCTTACCATTTTGTTCTGTGTGAACAGTTTATCTTTCAGTTTTTTTTTCAAAGGGAGAAATTGAAGAGCAAGTGAAGTCCATAGACATTGTAAAGGGGGGTAGGGCCTTTTAGCCTCAGTAGTTTGTTAAGGGGGAAAAAATTTTGGGTTCAGTTGATTTATTGACCAAAGTTGTTGTAATTGGTGATAACACACAAGAAGCTTTCTTTTTGCTATTGGTGGCAGGTGTACTTTTTTTCCTACTTTATTTTCAGCGATATAGTTAGAGAGGCACCCTTGGTTGAAGTAGTTGGGGGCAGATAAGCACGCTTTGGGTGGTTATCAGGGGGCAGTCTCTAACTTGGGCAGGAGAGTTTGGAATTTGTTTTAGTCTTTCATTTAATTATATATATTTATACATATTTAAGTGAAAAAATAAATTACATTGTATATTATTGTAACAAAAAAAGGGACAATACCATGACTGAAAAAATACACACACAACCCGCCCTAGAAGAGGGAGCTTACAACGATGTTTCAGTCGATATTATGTGTATATTATTGTAGAACTGAGATGTATATGAAATGTTTTGTGTTACCTTTTCAAATGTAAAATCCATTGCAAGATATTATGCTGATTCAAACTTGCTAAATAAAAATTAATGATTACAGTAAATATTTGAGTTAAGATATTAATAGGGGGGAGTGGGTGATTGGTATGATGATTGTAGTGGATAGAGATAATATTGTTCTGTATGATTGCAACAACAATGGACAATTTTGAAACTGGGTGACTTTGTCCAATGTTCCTGAAATAATTGATTTTGCACTGTATTTCTGAATCCTGTTAAATTGAGGGGTTTTTGTATTTCCTAGACTGTAACAGAAAATGAAATCACAGATATACTGTTTCAGCTGGCTGGATTTTTTGGGGAAATTTGGGCAGTTGGTCCGATGTAGCGATCTAGACCGATTGGTGTCATTCTTGCTGCTTTTCACCCAGAGCATCCAGTAGATGTCCTCATCAACCAGTGGATAAATCTTATGGCTCCTGAAAAGCCACCAAGGACCGGGGCCCACTAGGAGGGTCCCTGGACTCTTTCAGCACATTGGCGTACATTCCACCCTGGCTAATAAGACTCAGGCACTCAAGGGGCAATAATTCAGGTAATTATTGGTTCGTAGATAATTGGTTCAGAGAACCGACAAGTTGATAAATTAGAAACATGTGCAACACTTGGGAATCTTTATTGAGGAAACGTTTGGCCACACAGTGGCTTCATCAGTCCAATACAAAAAAAGAATGGTGAAGGTTGGAAGGAGTTTGATATAATCAGTCCATCCATTACATTGACTCCAGGTTTAGGGACTGTTTTTCCCCCAAAATTCCTAATCATCACCAGTCTTCTTTGTATACGACTGATGATGCTACTGTGTGTCGAAACATTTCCTCAATAAAGATACCCAAGTGTTGCACATGTGTCTAATTTATCAATTATTGGTTTCTTCTACTTCATAACCTTCATTCTAGCTAGACTGTTAACCTGCACACTTTTACTAAACACCATTTAGATATACAGGAGTAAATAATGTTGAGACTATATTGTTATGCCAGGTTTGACTGATTTTTATTGTATGAATATCATGGGGCTTACAAAATCTGGTGCTCCCACCCCTCAATATTTATCACCCCATCTCTGTCCAGTGCTGCTTAGAAGGCAGAACTGAGAGAGATGGTGAAAACAGAGTTTTTATAAAAGACTGCAGAGCAGTCTTTTACAAAATCTTTTTTTTGCAGTTTTTTACAAAATTTTTGATTTTCTGTTGGACATTGGGGATTAAATTTATGCTTCACCAAGCACTTGCCAAGAAATTTGTCTTGCATCACCAGAATGGCTGCTGTCTAGTACATAACACTAGCGGGGTTTGATGGGAGTCAATACTACATTTTGCATCAGCTCAGATTCCCCTTTGACTTTTGCACCTTCTGCCCCCTTTCAACAAAATCAATCAGAAATTATAGGTCACCCCTTTTATATATCAATATCATTCTTCCAGAGTTTGAAACGTATGACTAAGTTGCATGGGGCTTTTTCCCCTATGGTATTCTATATGTTTGATGGAAAATAGAACAGTTCCAAGACAAGTAGCCCCCCAAACCCCCTTTTTCCCCCCCCACCATCTAGCTCAAACACGGGAAACCCTTAGGACAAACAATACCCAGGAGACTTCAACATAACCCTCTTTCCAAGCAACTGCCCCTCCAGTAGCTGATTTCACAAACACTATGAACAACTGCTTGCTACTACCTCTATAACTAAGCCAACACGAATCTCTGAGACAAGTGCCTCATTGCTTGACCATATCTGGACCAACACGATATCCCCGCTACAAGGAGGTTTAATCACAGAAAACGACAGACCACTACCCCACCTTTCTGAAAAAACTTTTTAAATTGCCTCAAGACTCGAGCAAGATCTCATTTCGCCTGCATGACAAGACATCGGAAAAATTTTAAAAAAATTAGTACTAGGTGACATTGATTGGCAGAGGGGCTAGCTGACAGCAATAATATTTATAAAGACATCAAAACTTTTACATAAAACCAAAACCTCAAAACTGCATTGTCCGAAAAAACGAAGCAGATCATAGAAAAGAAACTAAACAGCCCATGGCTAACAAATATCCCAACTCCATTGATAAAAAAACCAACTTGAAAAAATGTCCAGATCAGGTCTGATTACTAAAGAACTGGCTAAATGATACACATCAGTACTCACAAAAATAATAGAAAAAACAAAGCCCAAAATTTTGGGCTCTAGAAAATTGTCTGGAAACAGAGAGATAAGCTTAACTAAACCAGATGAACCCCCACATACAGCCTATAGACACAGCCAACAAATTTAATGTCTTCTTTCTGTAGGATCAAAGCTTGCAAGTAAAATTCCCAGCTCAAATACCCAACTGAAAGACTACCTCACTGGCAACTACCCCAAAAACCCTTATCTAGCTCCAACTAATTCTACTGAAGTTCACTATCATTAAATCATTAAAAAACAAAGCAGGAGATCTGGATAACTTGCCACCATTCATATATAAAAAAACTGCACATTTCTGTCACTCATTATTGCAACAATGTTTAACAAATTTTTAGGGGTCCTCAACCTTCCCATTCATACTCAAGACAGCAAGGGTTACCCCGATCCACAAAGGAGGTGATCCAACTGACTTGAACAACTATAAACCTATATCAAACTTGCCCCCTTTCTTTCTAAAAAAATTTGAATATTACACAAACGACTTTACTCCTACCTTTAACCAACAAATATTTAATTTGGGGCCCGTTTAGGTTTAGCCCAAAAAAAAAATATGAATGATGCTATTTACAAATGCTTGAATTTTAAAATTTTTAAAACCCCCCAAAAAAAAAGAATATCCTCTGGGGCTCTTCATTGACCACAAAAAACATTTGATACAGGGGGAAAATTTCCCCGCACCTAAAACTAAATCATGGCATCAGAAGTCATTCCCCCGATTACCTAAAAAACTTATCTTAATGATAGACACCAGTATATATACCAAATGGAGCCAACTCCACTATCCAGCCTGTAGGTGGAGTGCCCCCCCGGAAAGTCCTAGGCCCACTTCTTTTTTTCATCAACATCAATGATCCCCCCGATGCATCTAAAATCCAAACCCAAAAACTTTTCCCAAAAATGACACCCCATGTCTACCCCAAAAACCCAGCTTTTCCCAGAGACACTGTAAACAACAAGCTGCAAAAAAAATACTTGGATTTAAAAAACCCTCTCAACATAGACAAAAAAATACTTCTTTCTTTTTGGGAAAAAAGAGCCTTAAATATCCAACTTAATATATTAATAAAGGGTTTCCCCCCATTACAAGACACACTGAGGGTAAATTTCTAGGTCTTCCCTTGACTGTAATCTTAAATTTCTTTTCCCAAACCAGCATATACCCCAAAAAAAATTTAAAATCAGTAGGCACCCTTTTCCCCAAAATACGATACTATGTACCCCAAATGACCTCCTTACCCTATACCACTTTTTAATATATCTCTACCTCCCTATGGTATTTTTTGGGGGTCAACCACAGAAAACCTTAACCCCCTTTTAAAAACCCAACAAAAAGGGTGTGTGGATGATTACCAGCTCCTGTTTTTAGACAGCATCCCCCCCCCATTTTTAAAAAACCCCGAACTTAATAAATATACGAGACATACACTCATATTATTTTTCCCACTACATATAAAAAACATTAAACCCCAATATAAAACCCCCCCCCTTAAACTTCTTCTTAATAGCTACAACAAATGTACTGTCACACAGTTTCACACTATGAAAAAAAGCAATGCACAAAAAGGGGGCCCAAGATTTGGAACCCCACCAAAAACCCGTAAAGGCTCTGGTGGGCTGGGGCTAAAGCTCTTGCTTCACAGGGGGGGGCCCCGGGGTTTATTCCCGGGGCCGGGAAAACATTGGGCGTGTTTCTTTGACCTGTTGGGGTTAGTAGTATGTCACTGATGTCAGCTACCTGTATACCATGTACATGTACTTGTAGTAAATAAAGATTTACTTACAAATTTAAGACTTAAAACATCTCATCTCTAAATATAAAAACCAACCTAAACAACTTCAATCAATTTGAAGCAACTCTCCCAAATATTATATTATATGACCTCTGCTATTAAAATCACCAACCATGAAATATTACTGTTTGAACCTTATTTGAGTACAGTGGACCCCCCCCGAACACCCGGGAAAGAAAATGTAAAAATATTGTAAGTGCTTTTGTAAGTGTTTTTTTGGGGCTGAAATGGACTAACCTACTTGACATTATTTCTTGGGAGTAAATTCCGGAATATTAGCAGGTTTGGAATGAATTTTGTTCGTTGGGGGGGGTCCACTGTACTATTGTTTTTTTTTGGGAAACTTCGGTTTTATTCTTATAAACCCCACCTTACTACCTTGCATTAGTGTTAAGTTTAAAAAAGATTTTAATAAAGTTAACCACTCTTATTTCCCCAGATTTAATAGTTATTATTCTAGGATTAGTCTGCCCAAAATGCCCCGGGTGATAGTGGCTTTCTTTGTACTTAGAAAACCAAAAAATTCAATTAACAATAAAATAGTGTTATTGTTAACTTGTCAAGGGAAAGGTCTTTCCTTTTTTATGATTTTTTTTCACCATTTTTTAAGATGGTTTAAATTTAATATTAAAAGGCATTTTGCCAGTGTGTTTTGTGTGAAAATATCACTGGGGGCCCACATACCTGTGGAGACCTACAAAATCTTATCGGTCTGCAAGCATGGTGTCATTTGAGGGACTAAAAGGGGAGCGGGGGTAGTATTTTGGGTTAAATTCTAAAAAAAAGAAAATATTTTTTTTCCCTTTTTTTGGGTCACCCTTCCCCCGTGGGAGACTGCTGGGTGTTAAAAAAAAATTTTTTTATATTATACATGATTTTTATTAAAAGATTTATTTGCCACATTTTGGTTATTACACTATTGAAAAATTGTGGCAAATTTTTCAACACTTTTAAAATTAATTAACACAGTTCGGTTTTTCGGGAAAAAATTTGGAGCGCGCCCGAGGTATATTTCCCCAGCTCAGGCGGCCGCCTGGATGTGGATCAGACTATTGTCTCCGGACGGGGGAGACCTACCGTCATCCCCGTCCCAGCCTTTCATGCATATGTGTCTAGTACGATTCTCCTAGGAGCTGCTGTGTTTTAATTTCATTTTTTTCTTTTTAAACCCCTTTTAGGATCCGTCCCATAGTTCTAACTTTGAAGCCAGGGCCAACCGAAATTTCGCCATGAGCCCGCCACCAGATTAGCGGAAGGTAAATTTAGGCCTAGATATGAAAGAATGCATTTGTGTGGTTAGTGTGCACCATATAAACCAAATCCTGCAGTATGCAGTGCATAATAATAAAAAAAAACTGAGACCATGTTTTAGGATTAAAACAGCGACTTTGCGGTGTATTTTTGTATGTTTTTTACAGTTGTTTCTTGGTCTCATTTGATAGAATGGAAGATTTATAGAAATAAAGATGATTTTAATTGGTTTTAGTATTGAAAATGGCTTGAAACTGAGCTCAAAGTAGCAGAAATGTTCGATTTTTGCCCATGTTCAAAAGTAAACAAATGACATCACACATACAACACATGTCAGGTGGTGGGTCTAATGTGCGTTCAGGAATGTGCTGATATTATTTATACAATTACAGTATTGCATAACAGTAAATCTTCTATTTTTTGGTGTGAATAAAAATTAATTATGTGAATAAAAAATGAAAATGGAATTCATTTGTAAAGCCTGGAAATGTAACTAATAAACAGAGGGAATGTTATTTTAGTGCCAAGAAGGCCTGCATTGTTTATTCTGGACCCTATTTTAAATTGGAATATCTTGAACTTTGTGTGAAATTGGCCAAAGTACCAATTTCCAATCACTTTATTGGGTAGTTGAAATATATAGTTGATTGGGCAATTTCTTGTGCTCAATCGATAAAATATAAGTAATACTTGCAAAATAGCTAAGAATTTGGTTGACTGGAGTAATTGGCATAAAATGCGAGTCAAAGTGGGCAAAATCGCTATTGCGTAAATATCGCTGATGCAGCGATATTTACTTTTTGTTTTATTACCTTCAGAAAAAGATTCTCTATCATTTCATAAGAAAAAATAACAATTTTTTTTTTTTAAATTCTTGGACCCTGTGGACAAGTTTCAGATCAGGAGTCTGGACCCTGAAAGGGTTAATTGCCATATCTTGTATCTGCCAAGCAATCATTCCACCCAGTAGGCATACGAGTGTTTTGAAAGTGGCAAGAAAAGGTTTAAGCATTTAAGTCCTGGAGTTACAAAGAAAATCGAGATATTAGACAAGCTTAAAGTGGCTCACATGTAGTGGATATAGTGAGAGCCTATGGTCTTAATGAACTGTCAGTTTATTCAGTTAAAAAGAATGAGGTAAATATATGAGCTTGTGCAATGAATAACCCAGGATGTCATCTCATGAAAAGAATGACACATAGATCACAACAAGTAACAAAAACGGAAAACTTATTGCTCGAGTGGATTGAACAAAAACAACGAAAGGTGCACCACTTATTTTCATCTTAATTGGGAAAAGGCCTTACAGGTGTTTAAAGCAATGTGTGATAAGGAAGGAAAGCATGAATATAATATTAAGTTTTCTGGTGAAAGTGCTTCAGCTGATCATATAGCATCAAGTAATTTCCTGCTGAATCACAGGAAATTTTTTTCTGAGGATGGCTATGACCCACATCAAGTGTTTAATGCTAACAAGTGTTTTTGGAAGAAAATGCCAACATGAACTTATATTAGTCAGCAAAGAAAAGTGCACTAGGCTTCAAGGCAGCAAAGGTTACTTCACCTTGCTCCTTTGCAGTAATGTGTCAGGCGATTTCAAGTGTAAGCCATGCCTTACACTTGAAGTGTAAAATCTTCATGCTTTGAAAGGTGTAGATAAAAGCACCTTCTGGTAATTTGGAGGTCAAACCAGTCAGCATGGATGACAGAGGAAATATTTATTGACTGGTTTAAGCATCACTTTATTCGTGAAGTCAAGTTTTACCTGCACAGGAAGAACCTTGCATTCAAGGCTCTCTTCATTCTTGATAATTTCCATACTCATCCAGAAGTTTTGCTGGATGTGACCCCACATGTAAAGTTGTATTTTTACCTCCAAATATAACATGGGGTCCATTGATGAAAAAACTAGTTGCATCAATGGACTGACTCCAACCTGGCAGTACCAAGCTTCTGGAATAAATTTAACACTGCAGATGCCATCAGCTATGCTAGAAGTGCATGGAATGAAGTGCCCCAATCAACATTAAATGCAGGCTGGGGAAAGTTATGGCCGTCTGTAGTTAATTCTTTCACTTTTTTCCCTTGCTTAAGAGTTAGGTTCAGGAAATTGTTCAGCTGGCAAAGAAGATGTAAATGAGCTCTTAGAAAGATGATGATGATGATGAAGACAGGAGTAAAGGGAAAATGTTGGCAGAGCTCAATGCACAGATACAAGGGAGCCAGATAAAGATGACGAATCTCAAGAAAACAGTTAACATTGCAGCAGTTATGTGAGCAGTTCCATGTTGCTACTAAACTAGCAAACTTTTTCATTGAAGTGAACCTGACAAATCTAGAAACAGTGCTTTGAAATGGGGTCTAGAGCAGCTGATGATGCCTTTCCATCGGCTATATAATGTACTGCAGTGTAAAAGAGCCCAGAGATCCATTACAGAATTTATGGACTCCCCCAAAACAACCATCGACTTTAGTAACAGAACCTCAACCATCCACTTTTGCTGACAACCAATAACCATTCACCTCAGTCCAGTAGGAACCACACCGCATCTCCACTTTCTTCACAATCATGACATACACCAGCAACCACAATTTAAGGTAAATATTATTATTTCTGTTGCATTTGTAGGCTTAAGCAATGAAAACTACGTTATCATTTTTATTTTTGCAAGATCTGGATGTCTAAAAATAAAGTTGTTTGGCTTTTTTAGGGGTCTCGGGAACATAACCCTATTTTTCCCTTAAGTTACTTAGTTTATCTAAGATAGATTTACCTAACACAGCATTTTCAGGAACGTAACTACCATGTAATATAACGGTCTACTGTATTAAATTATTTATTTAGTGTGTAGGTATGGAAACACATACATAAAACACACACAGATTCTAGACTAATTTTACAATATCAATGAAAAGTTGACTTTATATCAGATAAGCCAATGGTGAGGTTTAACTTCTTACTATGTGCCATTTTAAGTACATATGCCAGTGATACAAAAAAAAATCCACTATTTCCTGATCTGAAAATATATGCACTCAAGCTAAGCTAAAGGCTTATAGCATATGCATTTATACCATACATAAATGGACAATAATATTTTCCACAGTTACACCCAAAACCGGCATGGGAGGCCACTGAATCATGTACCAGGATGGTTGTGGTCTCAAAGAAAAATAATCCGCCATCACTCCATGGATTTTCAGCATGTAACTACAGACTACAGGAAGAAAAGTTACCTCATGCTGTGCCACTTGAAATAGTATCCAATTTTTCCCCCCCACTCTTACAAAGTTTTGCAAATGCATATTGTGGGTTTCACCAGGTGGAGCGGGACAAACTAGTTTCCACCTGAAAATGTTCATCATTCTTGCATGCAAAGCACATATGGTATGTGGTGTACACACAAAATTGCTGCAACAGATTACCAGCTTCCCAGAAAAAAGGGACAGGGTAGGGAACAGATCACTTAGTAGGGCCCAGGAGTTTCCGTCCCCAGCCCCTTCTACAATGTGATTGAGGACTGACCATCATGGCACCAGTAACTTCCATCTGGGATGTGGCCCATTTTACAAAGCCCAGCAAGTAGTGTCCTAGCCACTTACCCCAGTACATACATTTCAACAAATGGTGGCAGGCTGGTTTTAGATTGAGAGCCAGATGTATATGGCCTATAGTACAGACAAGCTGTCCAACTGGGTCCTCTCTACCAGGTTTTGGTTCCCAAGGAGTTTAAAAAATACGTAGACAACAGGTACCAACCTTATCAGCTCACAAAGGCATGACTTCTTAAAACAGTGAGATGGCACTGACAAATTGTTGTTCACTCACTGCTGTCAATCAATGGGGACAAACATCAGTTCATGTGGCTAAGGGTTTCAGACAAAACCTTGAGGAATGTTAGCCTGCAAACTGATACTGTCTACAGTGAGACAGTGCACCACAATCAAGTACAGGATGAGATACATATATGAAACTCCCTCGAAATGTTGAACTGAACAGGAGTGGTGGCAGAGACTGGCAGATCTGCCAATATATAATGAGGTTGGATGGTAGCAGCTGATTATTGCTCCATAATCACTATCATTGAAACACACCAAGCAAGGGATCTTGCATCTGTCGTGTAACCCTAAGGAGGCATTACAGCCATGCACGACAGTACAAAAATATCAAGCAACTGAAAGATAGGCACAAAAAATTTTCTCCCGAGAAAGGGGCACGGGTGAATGTGTAACCCACCTTTGTTGCACTGAATGTTAATTGTTGGTATCAGTCAGCAGAAATGTCATGATTTTTGTTAACAAAGAAAATAATGTGGAATGCCTTGTAAGATACTGTATATGCTTATAGCTTGAATGGGCTAGTAGCCCAATAGTAGAGGGTGAGCAGTCAGTGCCTGCCTTCAGCTGATGATATGTTAACTTTCCTAATCAGGTAAAACTCTGGCCAAGGATTCTGTGTATTTTCGCACCCCAAACCTCATACAGACAGTTCATGAATGTCAGTAAGGTACTCTTTCATTCATCACAAGTGATGCATTCTAGAAGCAAAATCTGTGGATGGTGAATTCATGGATATGGAACTTAAAATTTTAATGTGACCCACAATGGTCAGCTAACATCCAGGTACCTGAGAACAGATGGAATAAAATACCACCTTGAAAATGTCATGTTATAAAGGTTTCCATACTTACACTTAGGTAATTATTTGCTGCTTGGGAATCAAACCAAGTTTCTTTTGTTTGTAAGTCAAATGCTCTAATATAAATAATTCATCCAAGAGATATATGTGCATTAGAAAGATATGATGTCATACCCTGGTTGCTATTTGAGGAGTTAATCTTGCAGATTAAGGATATAATAATATATGTGAGGTGCAGCTCTAGAAGCAGCTTGCTGTTAGTACTGTAATAAGATATGTTAGTTATGATGTGAATCCAGCCATAGATAGCAGGCAGTAAGATTTAACATACATCTTGGAATAGTTATATAGTTATGAGCTATATAACTAAGGAGATGCTGAAACATAACCTTTCCACAGTATCACCAAGTATACCCCTCAGCCTGCACTGTTAGGAAGTATCCCCAAGTAGACCCATCAACCTGCACCATCATGAATCATCCTGGGTAAACCTTGCAGCCTGTGCCTTGAGGGAAATAGCTCCACTAGGCACAAAATAATATTTTTTAATACTAAATCAAAACCAGTCATAAAATCTTTTAAAAAGCTGTGTATACAATGCTGTTAATAAATATGCCAGGCATAATTTGTTTTGATTAACCATATGAAATTTCTATATTACAATGGACACTCAGAAATCGAACATAATCCATTCCAGGAGCTTGTTCTTAACTCAAAATGTTCAAAATCGAATCAATATTTCCCATAAGAAATAATGGAAATACAATTAATCCGTTCCTGCTGTCAGGAGGCATGACAAAATAGTACTTCATTATAAAACAAACAAACAAACAAACAAATTTTATTTCATTGCAATTTTACATAGATTTTGTAGTTACAATCATAAATTGAAGTGCAAGGAGAGCCACTGACATGCCATGGAATTAGGGGCAGCTTAATCTAATGACTTATAGACTATGTACATAATATTAGAGAAATTGATTGAGTTTATTTTAGTTATATATTTGATTGTTCAAATTACAATATGATGATATTACACTGTTCAAATTATATATGTGATTGTTCAAATTACAATATGATGATATTACACTGTTCAAATTACAATATGATGATATTACAGTGTAACAAGTGTTTAGTAGGATGGTAATATAATAGTAAAAATTGAGATTATCTTAAGGAAAATAACATTGAGCATTTTTGAAAGTAATTTATAGTATGAGTAGTAGTTAGTTTAAGGTGAGTAGGTGGTAACATAATAGCAACATACAGTGGTACCTCGGTTAACGATGGTCCCCAAACTCGCTCTTTTATGTAAGTTTATTTTTGAAATGCTTTTGTAAGTATTTTGGGGATCTAAAAGGACTAGTCTATTTTACATTATTCCTTATGGGGATAAATTCGTTTGGTAATGGCACTTGAACAGCATTCTGGAAAAAAAATATCGTTAACCGAGGTACCACTGTATTAGTAAAAATTGAAATTATCTTATAGGAAAATAATATTGAGCATTTTTGAAAGTAATTTACAGTATGAGTATTTAGTTTAGGGTGAGTAGGTGGTTTTTGAGAAGAGTCTTAAATTGATTTTCAGACAAGGTTATTTTAGTATTTACTGGTAATGAATTCCAAATTCTGGGGCCCTTTATGTGCATAGAATTTTTACATAGGTTTATATGGACTCGGGGTACAGTAGACCCTCATTTACACGACTTTATGTTGCGCGTTTTGGGTTTAGCGATTGAAGAATTGCGGCACATTTTTATCTAACAGACGTAAACCTTATATTACGCGATTCGCTGGAGGGAAAAATTTTGAGCCCGCGGTCGCCTGCAGTAAGGTTAAACCATTGAGTCAGTGGGGTCCTACTAAGGGTGGCTATGAGCCACAACAAGTGTTTAATGCTGACGAGACAAGTGTTTTCTGGAAGAAAATGCCAACATGAACTTATATCAGTCAGCAAGAGAAAAGTGCACCAGGCTTCAAGACAGCAAAGGATCGCTTCACCTTGCTCCTTTTGGGTAATGCATCGGTGATTTCAAGTGTAAGCCCATGGTTATTTACCGCTGTAAGAATCCTCATGCTTTGAGGAAAAGAGAATTTGTTTTTCCTTCGCACAAACTAAGTTTATTCAGGTATACAGAGATAGTTACATTGATTATCATACATAGCAGCATATGTGTAGAGAACCTAGGATAACCCAAAGTGTTATCCTAGAGAACCTAGGATAACCCAAAGTGTTATCCTAGAGAACCTAGGATAACCCAAAGTGTTATCCTAGAGAACCTAGGATAACCCAAGTGTTATCTTAGAGAACCTAGGATAACCCAAAGTGTTATCCTAGAGAACCTAGGATAACCCAAAGTGTTATTCTAGAGAACCTAGGATAACCCAAAGTGTTATCCTAGAGAACCTAGGATAACCCAAAGTTTGGGTTATCCTAGGTTCTCTACACATATGCTGCTATGTATGATGTCTTTGTAACTGTATCTGTGTATACCTGAATAAACTTATAGTTTGCAGGAAGAAAAGCAACCATTCCCTCAAGCGGCCGGTGCTAATGTTGTGGAACAGCTGGGAGACCACCCACCTTCCCATGCTACCCTCCCCAACAACACCCTACCATCCCAGCATTCGTACGTATTCCATACGCGTCAAGCCAGCTGTGTTTGTCAAGAATAAGAGTGAATTGTGTTTTGATCTTTAAATTACTATATCTTGTATCTGCCAAGCAATCATGTCACCCAGTAGGCATACAAGTGTTGCTCAAAGTGGCAAGAAAATGTTTAAGCATTTATTAAGTCTTAGAACTAACGAAGAAAAAGATATTAGACAAGACATAACCTGTGGCTGTAATGAAGTGTTACTTTGTACACACAAAAAGATGTAAACATAAGTTTGTGTGACTAACTTACTGAATGACTTGACTGACTGACTTACTGAATGACTTGACTGACTTACTGAATGACTTGACTGACTTACTGAATGACTTGTCTGACTGACTTACTGAATGACTTGTCTGACTGACTTACTGAATGACTTGACTGACTTACTGAATGACTTGACTGACTGACTTACTGAATGACTTGACTGACTGACTTACTGAATGACTTGACTGACTGACTTACTGAATGACTTGACTGACTGACTTACTGAATGACTTGACTGACTGACTTACTGAATGACTTGATGACTGACTTACTGAATGACTTGACTGACTGACTTACTGAATGACTTGACTGACTGACTTACTGAATGACTTGACTGAATGTGCTTGACTGACTTACTGAATGACTTGACTGACTTAATGAATGACTTGACTGACTTACTGAATGACTTGACTGACTGACTTACTGAATGACTTGACTGACTTACTGAATGACTTGACTGACTTACTGAATGTCTTGACTGACTTACTGAATGTCTTGACTGACTTACTGAATGTCTTGACTGACTTACTGAATGTCTTGACTGACTTACTGAATGTCTTGACTGACTTACTGAATGTCTTGACTGACTTACTGAATGTCTTGACTGACTTACTGAATGTCTTGACTGACTTACTGAATGTCTTGACTGACTTACTGAATGTCTTGACTGACTTACTGAATGTCTTGACTGACTTACTGAATGTCTTGACTGACTTACTGAATGTCTTGACTGACTTACTGAATGTCTTGACTGACTTACTGAATGTCTTGACTGACTTACTGAATGTCTTGACTGACTACTGAATGTCTTGACTGACTTACTGAATGTCTTGACTGACTTACTGAATGTCTTGACTGACTTACTGAATGTCTTGACTGACTTACTGAATGTCTTGACTGACTTACTGAATGCTTGACTGACTTACTGAATGACTTGACTGACTGACTAAATGACTTGACTGACTGACTTACTAAATGACTGACTGACTGACTTACTAAATGACTTAACTGACTTACTGAATGGGCTGACTTACTGAATGACTTGACTGACTTACTGAATGACTTGACTGACTTACTGAGTGACTTTATTAAAGTTAGAGACAGTACAACCATCGACTTCAGTTCCAGAATCTCTACTATCCACCTCAGCCCAGTAGGGCCACAGCATAACTCTCCACTCTCTTCACAATCATCCACAAACATTAGCACCCACAATTTAAGGTAAATACTATTATTTCTGTTACATTTGTAGTCTTAAGCAGTAAAAACAACATAATACATCACGATAATGAACTACAATTACATATTCTCTCTTATATTTGTAAGATCTGTTGGTCTAAAAAAAACTTGTTTGGCTTTTTGGGGACTCTCAGGAACGTAACCCTATTTTTCCCATAAGTTCTTTTAATTATCTAACACGATTTTAGCTAACACGACGTTTTCAGGAACGTAACTACCGTGCTAAATGAGGGCCTACTGTATATCAAAAAGTGATCTGTGTCTTGTGTTGTGCTCATGGGTCCTATTAACCCTTAAACTGTCCACACGTAGATATACGTTCACGTGCGTACTGCCCCGAACGTAGTTCTACGTTTTATTTTTCATTCCTTCAAATTTAGTGCGATAGGCCTGAGTCGCCTAGACATGAGAGAATGGGTCTGTGCCCTCAGTGTGCGCAGTATTAAAAAAATCTGGGACCACTTAGTACCTTGTGGGAGCACCAGTTCAATTGAGTGCCAGCTAGAGCAAATACTGTGGCAAACACCAGGGATTCACTGATGTCATGTCGCATTAACACTCCCCTTATAAGAGGAAAGTAAAAATAGGTTAGATAAATACATGAGTGGCTGTGGGTGGGTGTGAGTTGGACCTGACTAGCTTGTGCTACTAGGTCTGATGCCATGCTCCTTCCTTCAGAGGATGTGACCTGACTAGGTGGGTCATTGGTCTAAGCTGGGGGGTGATATGGACTTGCCTTGCATGGGCCAGTAGGCCTGCTGCAGTGTTCCTTCTTTCTTATGTTCTTATGTATTCGGCAGGCTGGCTGGCTTTGGCTGTCTCTCTATCTGTCTATAACTCTGTCTATATCTTTGTCTGTCTATATCTTTGTCTGTCTATATCTATATGTCCTATATCTCTCTCTCTCTCTCACATGTACACATAAGTACAGTTATTATACATAGTGTAAATTACCTAGGATAACCCAAAAATTCCAGGCAAAGTGCTATACAATGCTTGTAGAAATAAGCCATAATAAGCATGACTGGCAAGTAATATGCATCGTCACTTCTGCATCGTGTATAATACCTGTTGGCTTACGAGCCGCACTCTGAGACTGAGACAAGTAGACGGAAAGACACACACACACACAGGCAGACAGAAAGACAGATAAGTAGAGTTAGACAGAAATAAGCAGAGCTTGACAAACAGACAGACAGATACAGGCAGACAGACAGATACAGACAGATAGACAGACAGACAGACAGATAGACAGAGACAGATAGACAGAGACAAATAGACAGACAGGCAGACAGATAGACATTGAAAAAGGGAGGGTTCCCTCCAGCACTGCTGACATTTATCAAATGTCACTGGGCTGTCAAGAGTTATCTGACACTTGTCAACACACCATTCTTCAAGGAGTTTCATATACTCCAGGCACACAGGCAGACAGAAAGACAGATAAGCAGAGCTAGACAGACACAGAGAGATACAGACAGATACTGACAAACAGATTCAGATAGACAGATAGACAGACAGATATACAGACAGACAGACAGACAGATAGATAGACAGACAGACAGACACAGATAGATAGACAGATAGATAGATACAGAGTGAAAGAGCAGGGTTCCCTGCACACATTCATTCATCAATGTCACTGCCTTATCAGTAGTTATCTGGCAATTGTCATAACACCATTCTTCAAGGAGTTTCATATATACTCCTGGATGTCTAAAACATTGCTGGGACCTATAAATACTTCGTATATATTTATAGACAATAGTAAATGACCAAGGTAGGCGAAAATGTTCACCTGTTGGTGTGATTGTGACTATTTGAGTACTATTTCAGTACATAATATTAGTGTTAGAACAAAGATTGGCTATGAAATCACATGAACTATTGTAAATTGTAATTATCAGAACATAAAAATTATATAAATTAAAATGAAAACTAGAAAAAAAAGTATATCGGCAATACTTCTGCAAGCGGCAGGACTTGATGTTGCCGTCAGGTGAGCATCCAACACCAAATTGGCGGGCTTATATCTCGGTAAGTACTGGCCCTAAACTTTTTTTTTTAGCCTATCCTGTTTATAAAAATGCGCTCTTCATTTTTAAAAAAAAAAAAATGATTTTTTTTTTTTCAAAATATTCGGTGCAGTATGCAGGTGAACATATATCTACGTGTGGACAGTTTAAGGGTTAAAGTTGGTGAGGAGAATTTTGAGCGGAGGGTTTATATTAAGAGTGTAGAGTTCTATGTATGTAGTAGGCACAAGAATAAGTGTGAATGTTCTTTACGGTGAGTAGTTTCAGGCTTTTGAATATTGGTGGAGTATGCTGTCTAGAGTGGGAATTTATCATCATTCTGACTGCAACCTTTTTATGGGTTATGAGTGGTCTAAGGTGATTTAATGTTGTTGATCCCCATGCACAGATTCCATAGGTGAGATAAGGGTAGATAAGTGAATGATATAGTGCAAGGAGAGCTGAGTGAGGCACATAGTAGCGTATCTTTGATAATATGCCTACTGTGAGATTTTCTTGGAAATTTGTTGTATGTGTGTTTGGAATTTAAGGCTACTGTCAAGGTGGATTCCTAGGAATTTTCCCTCTGTGAGTCTTGTGATGGGTGAACCATTGAGCGTTATGTTAAGTGGAACATTTGTGGCTTTGTTTCCAAACTGTATGAAGTAGGTCTTGTCAGTATTGAGAGTAAGCTTGTTAGTCGTCATCCATATTGATATTTTCTGTAATTCAGCATTAACAGTGTTGGCCAGTATGACTGGATTTGGGTGAGAGAAGACATATGTTGTGTCATCTGCAAATAATATGGGTTTGAGTAGTTGTGATGCATTCGGTAGGTCATTTATGTAAATGAGGAATAGGAGTGGCCCCAGGACACTTCCTTGAGGGACTCCGACTGTAATTTGTTGTGTGGAAGAGTTCGCTCCATTTGTGTACACGTATTGGCTTCTGTTACTAAGGTATGACTTTAGGTAGTTGAGTGAGTGCCCTCTTATACCATAGTGTGCTAATTTTGTGAGCAGTAAATCATGGTCGACTGTATCAAAAGCTTTGCGTAGATCAGTGAAGATTCCCAGTGGGACTTCTTTCTTCTCAAGTGCGGTGTATATTAACTCTAGCATGTGTATAATTGCATCGTTTGTGCTCTTGTTGGTCCTGAATCCATGATGCTATTATCAACTCGACAGCTTATTTATCTATCACAATTCATATAATACAGTGGACCCCCGGAGTTCGTGATTAATCTGTTCCAGAGGGCCCGGCGAACACCGAATATCACGAACTCTGAATCTATTTTCCCCATAAGAAATACAGTGGACCCCCAGATTACAACATTTTTTTCGTTCAAGAATGCTGTTCAAGTGCCATTACCGAACGAATTTATTCCCATATGGAATAATGTAAATTAGATTATTCCTTTTAGACCCCAAAAAATACACTTACAAAAGCACTTACAAAAATAAACTTACATAAAAGGGTAAGTTTGGAGACCATCATAAACCGGGGGTCCACTGTAATGGAAATAAAATTAATCCGTTCCAGACACCCAAAAATATTAAAATAAATTTAGTTTCTACATTAAATATACATTAAATTACACAGAAAACAATGAGAAATAAAGAAATAATAGTACAATAACATGTCACTTACCTTTATTGAAGAGTTGTTGATGTGTTGAAGACGGGAGGAGGGGAGAGGATGGAGAAGTTGCTAGTGTTTGGAAGGGAAATCCCCTTCCATTAACACTGCAGGTACCAAGTTCTTTTCTAGGGTTACTGGCCTTTTTCTTTTAATGCCACTAGGACCAGGTTGAGAGTCACTGGAACCCTCTCTAACCAAAAATCTGTCCAGGGAGCTCTGTGTCTGGCGTTTCTTTAAAACTTCCCTGAAATGGGACACCACATTGTCATTGCACATGTTGCCAGCACGGCCTGCAACAGCTTTGTTAGGGTGATATTCATCCATAAAGCCTTGCACCCTGCTCCACATTCAACAAATCTCCTTAATCATTGAAGAAGGCAACTTCCTCCATTTCTGTTCCTCCTCCTCTGAACCATTTTCCTGAACTGTGGTCTGTTGTTGCTGTTGCTGTTGAAGCTCTTGCAGATCTTCAGTGTTTATCTCTTCATTGTCCTCCTCCACATCCTCGGTACAAAAATCCAACCCCATGGACTTGCCCAGTGCCACAATTTCTTCCACAACAGGCTCAGGCTCAGGGTTCTGAGGCTCAGCCCCAAAACCTTCAAAATCCCTCTCTGGGACACAGTCTGGCCACAATTTTCTCCAGGCAGAGTTCAAAGTCCTGGTAGTCACTCCCTCCCAAGCCTTACCTATAAGGTTTACACAATGCAGGATATTGAAATGATCTTTCCAAAACTCTTTTAGGGTCAAATTAATGTCTGTGGTCACTTCAAAGCACTTTTGAAACATTGCTTTGGTGTAGAGTTTTTTAAAGTTGGAAATGACCTGCTGGTCCATGGGCTGGAGGAGAGGAGTGGTATTAGGGGGAAAGAACTTCACTTTGATGAACTTAAAGTCCTTCACAATTTGCTCTTCCAAGTCTGGAGGATGACAAGGAGCATTGTCCATTATCAGGAGGCACTTAAGTGGCAAATTATTTTCCTCAAGATATTTCTTCACACTGGGGCCAAACACTTCATGGAACCAATCAAGGAAAATTTCCCTAGTGACCCATGCCTTATTGTTAGACTTCCACATCACACACAAATTAGCCTTGGCGACACTGCATTTCTTAAACACTCGGGGATTTTCAGAGTGATACACCAGTAAAGGCTTCACTTTAAAATCCCCGCTAGCATTAGCACACAACATGAGAGTTAGCCTGTCTTTCATAGGCTTGTGTCCTGGCAGTGCCTTTTCCTCCTGTGTAATGAAGGTCCTGTTTGGCATTTTCTTCCAAAACAGGACTGTTTCATCACAATTGAACACTTGTTGGGGTTTGAATTCTTCAGCCTCTATGTACCCCTTGAATTCATTCACGTAATTTTCAGTCAGAACTGGCTGCCTTACCATGCCTTATCACACTATGTATGCCACTACGCTTCTTAAATCTGTCAAACCAGCCTTTACTGGCTTTAAATTCGTTCACTTCGTTGCAGGCATTTTCTTGACGAGATCATCATGCAACTGCCTTGCTTTTTCAGATATTATCGCCTGCGTAACACTATCTCCTGCTAATTGTTTCTCGCTGATCCACACCAACAATAACCTATCGACTTCTTCCAGAACTTGAGATCTCTGTTTTGTGACCATACTTGCACCTTTCACAACAACAGCATCCTTGAGTTCCTTTCTCTTGGCCACACTGGAAGTGATGGTTGAATGGGCTTTGCCATAGAGCCTGGCCAGCTCAGCCACACGAACTCCACTTTCATATTTTGCAATGATCTCCTTCTTCAATTCTACCGTATTTCTGACATTCTTTACCACAGGCCTGGCACTAGGAGCTTTCTTGGGGCCCATGGTGGCTTGTTTAGCAGCTGCAAGCACTAAAAACACTGGAATAATGACAATATATCTGGTATGAATGCGTGGGTGGCGGTCACTTGCTGGTAAACAATAGCACACTGACGCTGAATGGAGTGCCTGGGCCCACTCAGGAAACGCGTACGCGTCCGTGACGAATCATGAACTCCGAGCGGATTCGTGAACACCAAACCAAAATTTTTGCGAAAAAACTTCACGAACTCCGATTTTCACGAACTCTGACGCTCACGAACTCCGGGGGTCCACTGTATGGCATAAACAATACATGTATAAATAACATAAAAACCTGATATACACTCTAGAATGAATAAAATATGTATGTATGTCATTACGAATGTGGTGGCGGGGGAGGACTTCTTTCCAGTACCGACACCAGGTAAGAGTAATGCTACCAGGAGTAGAAAGTAAAACCCCCAACAGACAACCAGAACGAGAGTTTTGCCACAGCCCGCTAGATGGTAGTGCGGGCTGTAACTCGTTGATGATACTCCCGGCTGACTGAACAACCATAACCTTATTTATACTCCACTTTTCTCTCACAATACGCCCCTTCCAAAACTTATAGTCGGAGGCAATAAGTTAGTAACCAGAGGGAAAAGTACTATACAGTGGACCCTCGGTTAACGAATACCCCGGAAATCGTGCAATTATGTAAGTATAATTTTGTAAGTTCTTGTGGAAGTGTATTTTTGGGGGTCTGAAATAGACTAACCTACGTGAAATTTTTCCTTAAGGGAGTAAATTCGTTCGGTAATGGCACTTGAGCAGACTTCAGTAGTGAAGTTTTTACGAAACTCGGGGGTCCACTGTATATAACCTCGGCTCTGCCAATCTGAAAAGTGGGTACAAGAGCCCGGTGTATAAGACTTAAAACTTATAGGATTATACTGTGGCACAACATTCCTTCTCAACTGTGGAGTATCCTGAACTGCACCATCAAATACTTCAGTGGCTTGATTGAAAGGCTTGGGACTCTTAGTCTTTAAGAAATAGGAGCTCTTAGTTCTACCTTTTTGTAAGGAATGTAGACAAACTGGACATGATCTACAGAATTTATAGATGTCAGAGGACATCCCTGGCCAGAAGTACAAATCTCTGATCTTATCTAAGGTCTTCCGACGTGCAAAATGGCCAGAGACTGCTAGTTCATGAGTACTTTTCATAATAGACTTACGGCAAATTTTAGGAATGACTAATAGACTTTTTCCCATGTCATAGAGTATATCTGCTGATACAATAATCTTATATAGAAAGTTTCTCTTGTACTCAAATTTATAAGTAAGGTTCTTTCCTTTAATTAGGTTGCCCTTTTCTGCTAGTTTCCGAATTTCCTCTAAGGACAGACACGTCTTCTGGAAACTCACTAAATCTAGGTGGAACAACTCAAAAGGTTTTCCTTTGCAGGGAACTAAAGGATGAATAGGTTTTACCTCAGACTGGGCTGTAGTAAGGACATTAACCATGTCCGGTTGTTGAGAAGATTCAGTCACCTGTGGTTCTTCCTTAGTTTCAGTGCTGCCTGATTTTGATGACTGTTTCTCTACAGGTGTTTCCGGAGCTTCAAGATTATCCGATCTAGGAATTACGTTATTCCACTCGATCACTTCTGGAGCTACGTGTGAAAAAACAGAAGTGTTAGATTTACAATCTCTCGATGAAACTCTTGAAACTCCCATACAGTCTATCTCCGATGGGAAAGTAGCCCCTTCTATGTTCCCGACCAAAACAGAACATGAAGTTATAGGGGCAACTACTGCATCAACCCAACCCGTGAACCATTTGCACCTTATGAAACATCTAATAGTAGTTGGGAACGAATCACATCTACGTAAATAGTCTGTTAATTTTGTAGTTTTATAATGTGCTGAATCTAGGTTTGGGAAAAGTTTGCTTGAGACAACAATACAGGAACATCCCATATCCCTAAGAATGGTAGAGACTTTAATACCATTTACGGTACCTTCACTCAAAGGTGCCTTATTGTTAGATTGGGTGAAGCACATTCCAATACTTTCACCCTTTCCTTTGGGACACTCTGGACATCGATGTCCCAATTCATTACAATTTAAACATCTCAGTGTGAAGGCCGGAGAATTCTTTGAGTCAGAGGGTTTGTTTCCCTCAGATTGCTTAGATGACACTGATTTATATCTATCTCGGTCTTTAGGGTAGCTATTATGCGCACAAGCATAAATATCTGCGGCTTCTGCCATTTCTGAAGCCGAGTGAATATTCCGTTCTTTGATAAAGATACGTAAGTCAGAGTTTACAGCAGAAAGGAATTGATCTCTTACCATCAGGTCACGTAATGAAGCAAAATCGTGGTCGACTTCGGCACTATCAATCCAACAATCAAACAATCTGAAAAGTGTTGTCAGATACTGCATGTAATTCTGATTGGAGGATATTCTCATGTGTCGAAACTCAGACCTGTAATGGTGAGTGGTTTTCTTGAAAGCCTGTAGTATAGTTTTCTTAAGTAGAGGATAGTCAGTTATTATTTCAGCAGGTAAAGTGGAATATACAGTGGATCCCTGATTAACGAGGAAAATTCATTCCAGAAGCCTGCTCAAGTGCCATTACTGAACGAATTTACTCCCTTAAGAAATAATGTCAAGTAGGTTAGTCCATTTCAGACCCCCAAAAATACACTTACAAAAGCACTTGCAATATTATACTTACATAATTGTACGATTTCCGGGGTGCTCGTTACTCGGGGGTCCACTGTATATTCAATGCTGACCCAGAAAGAAGTAAGCCAAGCCTAGTGGCCCAAGAATCTGATGGCCAGTCACAGAGAGTGGCAATGTTCTCAAACCTGATAATATAGTCCGTGATGTCATCCTGCTCTGTGAAAGGTGGTATATGTGGCATCCTAATATTAAATTCATGGGCAGGGTACTCTAGTACCCCTTCATCTATTTTATGTTTAGATAGTTCAATCTTCTTGGCTTCTAATTCAATCCTCAACTGTTCTAACTACCTCTGCTTAGCTTGTTCTTCAATTTCCTTCATCTTGAAGGCTACTTCCCTTGCCTGAACTCTGTCTTCTCTAGCTATCCTTTCCTGTTCTCTTTTGTCCTCACGAGTAATCCTTTCATTTTCTAGAGCTAGTCTTTCCTGTTCCTTTTTCTCTTCTCGAGCTAGTCTTTCCTGTTCCTTTTTCTCTTCTTGAGCTAGTCTTTCCTGTTCCTTTTTCTCTTCTTGAGCTAGTCTTTCCTGTTCCTTTTTCTCTTCTCGAGCTAGTCTTTCCTGTTCCTTTTTCTCTTCTATTGCCATCTTAGCAGTTATATAGCTATCAAGGCTTTGTCCAGAAAATCCCATCTTTTCCCCAGCTTTCAACCAGAAATCTAAAGAATCCATCGTCAGAAATGTTATACAAACCACACTCCCCAAGTTAGTCTTAAATTAACAACTGAAACGTCTGTTTCAAAAGAGGAACTTCGTCCACATACTTTTCCACCTTCCCAAAGAAGAAAATGTATTGCAATTTCCAACTTGGAAGCAAATCTAGTGGGCTCAATAGCCTTCACTATGATAAACAAACACGGTTCATACAGGAGAGGTTATTATGGAAGTTCCCCAGGTCCACAAAAATTGGGTAAACTTCTAAACCTAACCTTAGAATTTAAACACCGGTAAGTCCTCTAGACTACCAATAATGACTTGACACCTTAACGAACTCACCCTTTTCAACCTTAACCCTTTGACTGTCAGAGGCCCCATTCTGAAACTCTCATTCTATGTCGCAAAATTTTGGAAAAAAAAAAAAAGATTTTTTCTTATGAAATGATAGAGAATCTTTTCCCGATGGTAATGACACCAAAAGTACGAAATTTGATGGAAAACTTAGGGAATTACGCTCTCGCGAAGTTAGTGATTTCGAAGACTTTGAGCCCTATTTTCGGCCAATTCCATTGTTACAGTCGACCAAATTCATAGATATTTCTTTAGAACTCTATTTGTTCTATCGATTGAGTACAAAAACCACCAATTTACCGATTTCAATTACCCAATAAAATAGTCAGAAATTGGCAATTTGGCCAATTTCATGCAAAATAAAAAAGATGTCAATTTCAAAATAGGGTCCAGAATAAACAATGAAGACATTCCTGGCACTAAAATAAGATTTTCTCTGTTCATTAGTCACGTCTTTAGGCTTCTCTTATATTACTCTTGCTTTCTATTTATATTTTTTATTCACTCAAAAAATAGAAGATTTACTGTTATGCAGACTACTGCATTATTGTAAAAATGATATAAATAATATCAGTGCACTTGTGTAAGAATATTAGACTTACCAGTTGACGTGTATTGGACACATGGCGTGATTTGTGTACTCTTGAACATTGGCAAAAATCGAACATTTCCACTACTTTGAGCTCAATTTCAAGATCATTTTCATCATGAAACTAATCAAAATCATCTCTATTTCTATAATATGTTTTCCATTCTATCAAATGAGACCACGAAAAAGAGAATACAACCATAAATACTATACGAAAATACACCTCAAAAGTCGGCGTTTTAATCCAAAAACACGGTCAGTTTTTTTTTCTCATTATGCACTGCGTGCTGCAGGATTTCTTTTATACAGCGCACACTGACCACATAGACCCATTCTCTCATATGTGGGCCTACCAGCTTTCTCCCGCTTGATTTGAAGCCGCTAGAATTTGTGAGTATATATACATCCGAAACACTGGCTCGTAAGACGTATATATATTACCAAAATAGTTAAAGGGTTAAATGTAATACTCACAACCAGGTGAACCATCAGGAAGATGTTGCCTCAAGAGTCGTATCCTGGCAAGGCCGCCATTGTCAGGGGAATGCCTTCCACCTGAACAAAAAATAATGAAAAAAAAAAATAAATACAGTGGTCCCCCGAGTATCGTAAAAACTTCACTCCAGAAGCCTGCTCAAGCGCCATTACCGAACGAATTTACTCCCTTAAGGAAAAATGTCACGTAGGTTAGTCTATTTCAGACCCCCAAAAATACACTTCCACAAGCACTTACAATATTATACTTACATAATTGTATGATTTCCAGGGTGTACGTAACTCGAGGGACCACTGTAAATAAATAACGACTCTAGGGAAATAAATAAAGATAGGTTTTTCTGGATTTTACTTAAAAGATAAATAAAGATAAAAAAAAACAGTGGCCGTTGTGGTTCTGGTCTGCTGGTACATCAGGAGTATGCAATGACCGGATAGTTGGAGAAATGATTTTGGTTTTCTCCGGGTAGGTGGTAAGTCTCGGAGTAGATGGTAAGTCTCAGGGTTGGTGGTAAGTCTCCGGTGCTATTAGGTCTCCTGGGACCACTATGTTGAAGCACCACACTGTAGATGTCCAAAAATGAGGTCATTAACTCAACACCCTCTAATGCCAGCAAGTCAGGAACTTGGGTCAGAGTAGTAGTTGAGGTTTCCCGTTAAGTCTAAGGGAATCTTGCTCACAAATCTAGCGTCTATCCTGGAGAACCAGTCCAGCAGCAGAGCTAATAAAAGAAAATATTCTGGTTACCATAAGTTAGATAGAAAAAGGTGTTCAATAATGGCCAAGTCACTACTGGTAACCAACGAAAACACAGTAACAAACAAAAGTAATACTCCTGGTTGATCGCCTTACCTGATCAGGAGAAGAGTGAAGGTGAAGTGACTCTCCACTCCCCAACCGACACCAGGTAAGAGTAATGCTACCAGGAGTAGAAAGTAAAACCCCCAACAGACAACCGGGAACGAGAGTTTTGCCACAGCCCGCTAGATGGTAGTGCGGGCTGTAACTCATTAATGATACTCCCGGCTGACTGAACAACTGTAACCTTATTTATACTCCACATTTTCCTCACACCCCCCTTGTTGCCTGTTTAGTCTTTCGCATTTGAATAGGTTATAACCTCGGATCCATATTTTGTTGTCATAATGATCCTTTATGTGAGTCTCTGTGAATGCTGCAAACATTGCATTTGACTCCGTGAGTAGTCCCTTGATGCAAGGAATTTTGTTTTTTGACAGCTTTAGACCCTGTATGTTTGCAAAGACAAATGTCATCATATTGGTAGAATTTAGGGGGATTTTATTTGCTGGCTCTATAATGGCTCATAATGGGAATACCTAACCTGTTACCTTGTAGTATTTGGGTTAAAATAGTGACTTTGAGGTGTTTTCTAGGGTAGCTTGCATACCTTTATTACTGTTTCTTGTGACCTGAAATAGGCCTCAAAGTGGTGGAAATATTAGATTTTTGGTGAATTTTTGTTGAGAAAGGGTAGGGGGGTGCCCCCCCAAACCCATGGTCTGTTTGTGGGTTTTTACTAGGTCTGTAAAATTATTAGGATTGCCTAAACCATGACCAGCCATTCTTTGTCATATTCTGGTAACTGAGAAATAAGGTAAAACTTCAGATTTTTGGTGTGATGATGAATTCAAAATGGAGGGCAATTGTAGGAGAGGCCTGGGGACATGAGGAATGAACAGAGGAAATGAGTGGTTGAAATGTCTACAGTGTTTATTTTAGATTATGTTTTTAATTAAATTGCAATTTATTGAATTCTTTGTAAAATTTGCCAGATTATCTTTCTCTGGGTGTTTTATAGGGTAGTTCTAGTAGTTGAATGAGCAGTTTCTTACACTCAGTCAATGGAATGGAAGGCATATTAACAAAATAGCCAAGAACTGTGGTCAAAATTGCAGTTGTGTAAAGTGCTGCCTGACCTTCAACTTTGCACCTACATAACAGTAAATGTAAGTTTTAATGTAAAATTTGCATTTTTGGTGTCATTACCTTTTGAAGATAAGTTTTTATTTTTTAAAATTGCATCACTGAGGGGACTTTTAATTTAGGAAGTTTGAACAGGGAAAGGCTAAAGGTCTCCCATTCAGTGATTCCTAATTAGTCAACTGACACTTTCTTCCAGGAAATATGCATCAGCATTGAGAGACTGATACAAGAGGAACTCTAGCTACTGCATGGAAACCTTGGAGGAAGAAAGAAATGAAAAGATAAATTCCACTCACTATTATTGGGATTTCTTTTCAGATATCTAGTTATGATATTTGTGGAAAACTTATGAGAATCCCATTTCTCATACAGTCACTGTCTTGAACACTATGTGCTTAATTGTCCACTTATTGAGGAATATAGAGATAGACAGTATAATAACCTATGTAACATGTCAAGATATCTTATTCATGAAATAAGATGCCAGTTGTACTAAGCAAATTTCCTAAATTTGCTTGTAACAGATAATTGAAATGTAGACATAAACCCAAATGTACAATTGTTAACCCCTTTGGGGCCTAGTGCCTAGGCCTTTTGTGTATCCATATGCTCTTGCGCTACCGTCCACAGGATGGATATGGGATGCACAATAAACTAGCCACTTCGGTGGCAAAATCTAAAAAAATCTAAAACCTAATCATACAGTGAAAATTCTACTTATTGAATAGTCTGTCAATGGAGTGCCAAAGGAAGGCACAACCCCCCAAATAAAAATAATTGTAATAATGCTGCTTCAAAACTAGTCTCTTAGCCTCCCTCCCTCCAACCAGACAGCCACCCCTAGGCTTCCTCTACCCCCTCAGTATAGAAATTCTGGCACCATTCCTGGTCTTGGTTCCATAATTTCTGAATAAAATTTACAAGGGTTTTATTCCTTGAGGTCTAATGAATCTAGAATTTGCAAAAAAAAAATACAAACTCTTGTCATTGTAAATTTTGCTTTTGAGCTGTGCTTGTTAAATATTGCTCGAACCTGTTTAATAGTGACATTCATTAGGAAAATTAGTAGTTAAAGGTAAGAAAGTTGTTGAGGTACAGGAGCTGTGTGATACTATTTGGAATCTCTCGGATTGCTCAGAACCCCAAAAAAAAAAAAGCATCCAGTAATATTTTGACATTATAAATTTGAAAGAGTTAGCTTCCTAGAGGTCACCTCTGTTTTAATTATGTGTATTCTCTCCCTTGTAAATTAATTTCCAGCCTAATGGACTGGAAAGACAACAGCCATGTTGAGAGTAGTCATTTGCTGGTGCAGATGAATCAATCACAGTGATGGAAGATAGAGGAGGATTTGATTTATTTAAAAAAAATCTAAGGCCCTGTATGCTTCTCTGAAAGTTACCTTATTTGTCTTTTTTGTGTAACATTCTACTTAAAAACTTGTAAATGAAGTTGATTTAAACACTCTAAATTTTGGATAACCAGCTTCTGGATCGGTGAGATATTACTGTATTGTCCTATACTCTTTTATGAGGAAGAATGGAAAGAATATAAAAAGTAATGTTTTCTCCCTTTTTTCCATTTACATTTTCCTACCATCCCTTTTATAATACACTGTATATTGTAATATTGTACTGAAGATAGAACACCATGAGCTTAATTCTGCTTCTGTAGCTACAAATAGGCAATCACATTTTATTAATTTTCACCTTGCAGTCTTGTGAAGCGCCGTTTCTCCCATGTCAATCCAACTGCTGATGTGGTGACAACTATCCGACAGTACAAGGCCTACCTGGCAGAGCACGCCTACTCCTCTGCCCCGGGTATGTTCTGGGGCATTCCTAAGCCAGGAGACACCTTTGACATACTTTTTCCAGAACCCCTAAAAATATCTAGGGTTGTGATTCTGACTGGAGCAGCTATCAATAAGAAGGTATGTACTAGTTGCTGGCAGGAACATGTGACATACTAAAAATCTATAATGCCATAGTACATATAATAATTCACACAGTACACTCTCTTTACATTAAGAAATTTATTTCCACAATGTACATAGCTGTTACAAAATTGGTTGACATTTAGTAGTACACATAGAGAGCCTATGGTTATACAGAACATTTCAAGAATGGTAAAATTTAAACTTATAACTAATGAAAAATTACCAAGGTGTGACCTGAAAAAGAAGAAAAACTTTCACCATCACTCACACTATCGCTATCTTGCCAGAGGCACACCGATACTACAGTTCAGATGCCCTCCATACTGCAAATATCCCCACCCCTCTAGAGTGTAGGCAATAAAATGACCAATGAATGGAACATATATACAGCTTCTCCTCACTTAACAACGGAGTTCTGTTCCTAAGACCATGTCGATAAACAAATTTGTCGCTAAGCAAGGAGCATACTACAGTGGACCCCCGAGTTTCGTAAAAACTTCACTCCTGAAGTCTGCTCAAGTGCCATTTACCGAACGAATTTACCCCCTTAAGAAAAAATGTCACGTAGGTTAGTCTATTTCAGACCCCCAAAAATACTTTTCCACAAGCACTTACATTATACTTACATAAATGTACGATTTCCGGGGCTTACGAAACTCGGGGGTCCACTGTATAATGGTAGTGGGTTTGTGTCAACCATCTTTGATATTGTTTTAATGTCACCTTTGCACCAATTATAACATTTTTAGTATATTTTTAAATGTTTTTACAGTAGTGTACTGTATATCATAATAAACAGAACAGGAAATCAGCTCTAATATACAGTAGATCCCCGGTTTATGTCATTAATTCGTTCCAGAATGCTGTTCAAGTGCCGTTACCAAACGAATTTGTTCCCATAAGGAATAATGTAAATTAGATTAGTCCTTTTAGACCCCCAAAAATACACTTACAAAAGCACTTACAAAAATACACTTACATAATTGTTCGAGTTTGGAGCAGTACATAAACCGGGGGTCCACTGTACATTGTTTAGGTATGCATACTTTTAGAGAGTCCATTTTAAGTCCGAGTTGTCAGTAAACGAGTTCATTGCTAAGTGATTAGAAGCTGTATATAAAAGACACAAGGTTTTTTTAAACACACTGGCCATCTCCCATCTATAGTAGGTGTCATAAATAAGTCTGTAAGTCAGACTGTTTACCAGACATATTTGATAAGTTCCAGGGCTTGTTTTGTATGGAAGACAGTGCCCCTTGCCATACTGTCAAAAACTAAATCATTGTAAGTTTTCCATATTTTAATGACTGGCCTGGAAATTCACTGGATTTAAATCATATAGTGAACATTAGGAAATTTATTGAGCATAAGCTTTGTGGCATGGACATGTCCTCTAACCCCAAAATCTTGATGCCGTTAAGCAGGTGTGGGAGGGTATTGACTTTTCTGTCCTTCATAAGTTAGCCTTATCAGTGCCTTGGAGATATGAGTGTATCTAAGAGGAAGTAAAACTACAAAATACTAGTTTAAGTGAGGAACACTTATTTCAATGCTATATATGTATTTAAAACAATAGGTTATGGTGAGCACTCTTGTTTTCTGTATGATCTGTTTATGCACTTGCATATCTATGATGCCCACTGTAAGTAGAGTGATAAAAAAAAGAGGACACACATTCACTGTTACTCATTTAATCACTGTCTTTCCATGAACGTGCTGACATCACAGTTCAGATAACCATTTTAAATGCAATACACCTCACTTCTTTTTTGGATTACAGGCACTGTACTTCCCACCTCCAAAACTCAAGACTGGCTAACTAGTTTCCCTCATTTCTGTTTAATGCACTCATACAAGCCTGTTGAATGTTCAAGCCCTGAGAACTCAAAACTTTTAACCCCTCCTTCCAACCTTTTCTGGGATGACTCTTACTACTTTTTCCCTCTGAAATATACACCCTTCAAGACATATTTTGCTCTATCCTTGAAATGTCCAATCCACCTCACAATCCCTCCTCATCCTTTTGAATAATATTTAAAGATAAAGATTTTATTTCTTTACAATGTTTACAGTGTGTGATTACAATTTTGATTTTTTAAGTACAAAGAAAGCCACTATTATGGTGGGGCATTTTGGGCAGACTAAACCTAATGCTTACAGACTACTTAATACAGTACTAGTGATTTTGGTAGAAGTAAATTTTTATTATACATCGTTTTTCTTATTACAATAGAGGTAGCTAGTTGTTTATAGTAATTAAATTTATAGTTGAGATGAAGTATATAAAAAATTACAATATTACAATTTAGCATAATTTACAATAATAAAATAGAAATAATTTTAAGTTTGAAGTAATGATTAAATAGTTGAGCAATCATAAATTATTTAGGAGTTTTTTGAGTAACTGGTAGGTGTAAAGTACAGTGTTTGTCTGGTTAATTTTGGATGATGAGGTGATTTCTAAGTAGGGTCTTAAATTGATTTGCAGGCAGGGGACCTCTTGCATGTTCTGGCAAAGAATTCCAGATCTTCGGTCCCTTTATGTGCATAGCATTTTTGCATAGGGTGAGACGGACACAAGGGATGTCAAAGAGTGCTTTGTTCCTTGTGTTATGCCTGTGCATTCTGTTGTAGTTATTAAAGAGGAGCTTGAGAGGAGGGTTTATATTGGAGTATAATGTTCTGTATATGTAGTAGGCACAATAATATGAGTGGATATTTTGTATACTATTAAATAAGTTCATGTTCTTGAAGAGTGGTGGAGTGTGTTGTCTGGTGCAGGAGTTGGTAATCAACCACACAGCAGATTTTTCTTGGGTCATTAAAGGTTTAAGGTGATTTGCTGTGGTTGGGGTACATAGTACTGTATCTTGGAAAGGATGCCCACTTTTTTGGAGACTTTCTTGGATATATGCTGTAAGTGGGTCTGAAATTTAAGATAGCAGTCAAAGTGAAGACCTAGAAATTTGCCCTCAGTGTGTCTTGAGATGGGGGAACCATTTATTGATATGTTTAGCTGGATATTTGAAGTTCTGTTTCCGAACAGCATGAAGTAGGTTTTTGTCTGTATTGAGAGTGAGTTTGTTGGTTGTCATCTAAGTAGATATTTTTAGTAGCTCATCGTTTACAGTGTCTCTAAGCATAGCTGGGTTTGGGTGAGAGAAGACATAAGTTGTGGCATCTGCAAATAGAACTGGTTTAAGGAGTTTAGATGCGTTGGGGAGGTCAACAACTACAGGTTGTGTAGTGGAGGTAATGCCATTTGATTATACATACTGGTGTCTATTGCTAAGATAAGATTTGAGGTAACTGAGGTAATGTCCTCTGACCCTGTAATGTTCAAGTTTTAGGTGCAAGAGGTTGTGGTCCATGGTATCAAATGCTTTCCATAGGTCTATGAAGAGCCCCAGGGGATATTCATTTTTTTTTAAGTGCTGTATATAGAAGTTCAAGCATATGAATATGCAATTGCATTTGTTCTTTTTTCAGCCTAAATCCAAACTGGCAAGGGTTAAGTGTGTTGTGGAATATTAAGTACGAGTAAAATTGCTTGTGTATTATTTTTTGAAGATTTTGGATAGTAGGGGCAAGTTTGATTTAGGACCCCAATGGTAATAAGTCACGCTGTCTGACTTTTTTGGGTTATCCTAGGTTCTCTACACATATGCTGCTATGTATGATATCTATGTTTACCTGGAGAGGGTTTCGGGGGTCAATGCCCCGTAACTGTATTTGTGTATACCTGAATGAACTTACTTACTCTATAGTTATTCAGTTCAGTTGGATTGAGGTAACCCTTGCTGTCTTGAGTATGGATGGGAACTTGAAGATTCCACAGACTTGTTAAAAAGAGTTGCAGTAATGGGTCTCAGCACATGAGCTGCTTTTTTATACATAAATGGTGGCAAGTTATTTATGTCTCCTGCCTTGTTCTTTGGTGTTTTAATGATGAGTGAGCTTTCAGTAGGGTTTGTTGGGTCTAGAAATGGAGTATTTGGGGTAGTTACCAGTGAGGTAGTCTTTTGGCTGAGTGTTTGAGTTTGGGATTTTGCTTGCTAGCTTTGTTCCTGCAGTAGAGAAAAAGACATTGTTTGTTGGCAGTATCTGTCAGCTGGATAAGAGCTTCCTTTGGTTTAGTTAAGTTAATCTCTCTGTTTCTTGACAATTTTTTAGAACCTATAATTTTAGAGAGGGTTCTCCAGGTCTTTTTCATATCCCCATTTATATCATTAAATCTGTTTTCATAATACAGTTGTTTAGTAAGTATTGACGTGCATTGTTTTGTCAGTTCCTTTGTTATTAGACCTATTCTGTACTGTTTTTCATATAGATGTTTTTTATCAATAGATTTGAGGATGCTGTTTGTAAGCCAAGGGCTGTTTAGTCTCTTTGCTGTGATCTGCTTCATTTTAATTGGACAATGCCTGCTATAGAGGTTTTGGGTTTTCTGTAAAAATTTTTTTATACATTTGTCAATATCAAGGCTGACTGCTAGCTCACTCTGCCAATGTTACTTAATGCTGATACAAAATTATTTGCTGATGACTTGTCATGTAGTCGGAGGCAATTTACATAAGTTGGTTATGAAAAAGGGGGGGTTTACCTGGAGAGACCTGGCTGGTCAGGTACCGACTTTAGGTGCCTGTCCAGTGCCTGCTTGAAGACAGCCAGGGGTTTGTTGGTAATCCCCCTTATGTATGCTGGGAGGCAGTTGAACAATCTTGGGGCCCTGACACTTATTGTGTTGTCCCTCAACGTGCTAGTGGCACCCCTGCTTTTCATTGGGGGGATGTTACATCGCCTGCCGAGTCTTTTGCTTTCGTAGGGAGTGATTTTCGTGTGCAAGTTTGGTACTAATCCTCGAGAATTTTCCACGTGTATATAACAATGTATTTTCCCGCCTGCGTTCTAGGAAGTACAGGTTTAGAAACTTCAAGCGTTCCCAGTAATTGAGGTGGTTTATCGCAGTTATGCGTGCCGTGAAGGTTCTCTGCACATTTTCAAGGTCAGCAATTTCACCTGCCTTGAAAGGTGCAGTTAGTGTGCAGCAATATTCCAGCCTAGATAGAACAAGCGATTTGTAAAGTGTCAACATGGGCTTTGCATCCCTGGTTTTGAAGGTTCTCATTATCCATCCTGTCATTTTTCTAGCAGATGCGATTGCTACGGTGTTATGGTCCTTGAAGGTGAGATCCTCTGACATGATCACTCCCAGGTCTTTAACATTAGTTTTTCGCTCTATTGTGTGGTTGGAATTAGTTTTGTATTCCGATGAGATTTTAATTTCCTCACGTTTTCCGTATCTGAGTAACTGAAATTTCTCATCATTGAACTTCATATTGTTTTCTGCAGCCCATTTAAAGATTTGGTTTATGTCTGCTTGGAGTCTTGCAGTGTCTTCAACGGTGGACACTGTCATATAGATTCGGGTGTCATCTGCAAAGGAAGACACGGCACTGTGGCTTATATCCCTGTCTATGTCCGATATGAGGATGAGGAACAGGATGGGAGCGAGTACTGTGCCTTGTGGAACAGAGCTTTTCACATTAGCTGCCTCAGACTTTACTCTGTTGACTACTACTCTTTGTGTTCTACTTGTTAAGAAATTATAGATCCATCTACCAA
>WNWK01015752.1:0-46874 GCA_009830355.1 Cherax destructor
AATGGCACCTCCTGGTTCCTTGCTTCTCCTTCGTTTCTTATCTAATGTACTCACAGATGTACTCACTAATGTACTCAAGACCGGGCCGCAGGGCGTTGACCCTGAATTCTCTCCAGGTAGACTCAGGTATTCAAATACCGTGTTCAAACACTCCTATCCTTGTCTCTTATCTCCCTTTCTTGGGTATTAATAATCGTTATAACCACCACTAGGTACTGTTTGGCAACAGCGTTAGGCTTAGTTCTCAACCACCCTCCTGCACTCCAGCACTCTTTCCCCTGCACTATTAACTAATTTTTTCCTTCTGTGATAACTTATATTTCCCTTTGCTGGTTTTAAATTATTATGTCACTTTGATCCTTGCACACGCCTGTTGCTTTACTCTGATCCCTCTGGGACCACCCTGAAAAGATGTAATTTAATGGAGCTCAAACGCGTGACTTCACACGCCCTGTGTGTGTGTGTGTGTACTCCCTATTTGTGGTTGCAGGGGTGATTCATAGCTCCTGGCATGTGTGTGTGCGTGTGTGCATGTGTGCATGTGCGTGTGTGTGCGCGCTTTTGCATGCATTCATGCGTGAGAGAGAGCACTCAGTCACTGCACCTGTCTTCAGGGGGCAATAATGTAGTCATGGGGAAGTACTAGACAGGTACTGGGCCATTGGGAAGTACTAAACAGGTATTGGGCCATTGGGAAGTACTAGATAGGTACTGAGCCATTGGGGAGTATGTACGTACTAGACAGGTACTGGGCCATTGGGAAGTACTAGACAGGTAGGGGTCATACTGAACCTGGGTAATAGGGTGTAATCAGGTGCTTGCTTAGAGGATGGGAGACTCGGTGCAGTAGTGCTAATGATTATATTCTTAATAAAGAACTAAACCCATAATGATGATATATAGTTACAGTACAGTGGACCCCCGAGTATCGTAATTAATCCGTTCCAGGAGCTAGTACTTAACACGAAGTTTTCGAAATTCGAACCATTATTTCCCATAAGAAATAATGTAAATACAATTAATCCGTTCCACAAAAAAATATTCACATATAAAATAATTAAAAACAATATATATACTATATACATTTACTTACCTTTATTGAAGAGTTGCAGGCATCTGGAAGATAGAGTAATGAGTAATGAAGGTCCTCTTGGTCATTTTCTTCCAAAACAGGTCTGTTTCATCACAATTAAACACTTGTTGGGGAGGAATTCTTCAGCCTCTACGAAGGAAACCCCACTCCCTGCATGCCTGCTACACTCCCTACATGCCTGCTACACTTCCTGCATGCCTGCTACACTCCCTGCATGAATGCTAAACTCCCTGCATGCCTGCTACACTCCCTGCATGTCTGCTACACTCCCTGCATGAAAGCTACACTCCCTGCATGAAAGCTACACTCCCTGCATGCCTGCTACACTCCCTGCATGTCTGCTACACTCCCTGCATGAAAGCTACACTCCTTGCATGCCTGCTACACTCCTGCATGCCTGCTACACTCCTGCATGCCTGCTACACTCCTGCATGAATGCTAAACTCCCTGCATGCCTGCTACACTCCCTGCATGTCTGCTACACTCCCTGCATGAAAGCTACACTCCCTGCATGCCTGCTACACTCCCTGCATGTCTGCTACACTCTCTGCATAAAGCTACACTCCTTGCATGCCTGCTACACTCCCTGCATGAATGCTAAACTCCCTGCATGCCTGCTACACTCCCTGCATGTCTGCTACACTCCCTGCATGAAAGCTACACTCCCTGCATGCCTGCTACACTCCCTGCATGTCTGCTACACTCCCTGCATGAAAGCTACACTCCTTGCATGCCTGCTAAACTCCCTGCATCAATGCTAAACTCCCTGCATCAATGCTAAACTCCCTGCATGCCTGCTACACTCCCTGCATGCCTGCTACACTTCCTGCATGCCTGCTACACTCCCTGCTACACTCCCTGCATGAATGCTACACTCCCTGCATGAATGCTACACTCTCTGCATGAATGCTACACTCCCTGCATGAATGCTACACTCCCTGCATGAATGCTACACTCCCTGCATGAATGCTACACTCCCTGCATGCCTGCTATACTCCCTGAATGCCTGCTACACTCCCTGCATGAATGCTAACCTCCCTGCATGAATGCTACACTCCCTGCATACCTGCTAAACTCCCTGCATGGCTGCTACACTCCCTCCATGAATGCTACCACAGGGGTGCCACTAGGAAGCTTCTTTGGACCCATGGTGACTTATTTCACAGTGACAATCACTAAAGCACCAAAAAAACACCAAATGTAGTGTGAATGTTTGAAAGAGCGCGCTAGGTAATGTTCTCTCAATGGTAAACAACGCTTCACTGGCGGCGTCCTGCGTCCTGCGCAGGCGCGGAGCAGGCGGACAGGTCTAATACGTTACGAAACACGAGCGGTTTTAAGATTCTCGAAGTCGTAAAAAGCTTACGAAACACGAAGTTTACGAAGTAAGAACCTTTCGAAACTCGGGGGTCCACTGTACCTTGGAAAGGGTGGGCAGTATAGTTTGATCCCACGGAAGGGGAAGGGCTACTTGGAGGGGTCTACCTGGAGGGTGTTGCGGGCATCAATGCCCCCATGGCCCAGTCCTTGATTAGGCTTCCCGGTGGATCAAGGCCTGATCAACCAGACTGTTACTGCTGGACACACGTAGTCCAGTGTACGTACCACAGCCCAGCTGATCGGGTAGCTTAATTTTTTTTTGTAATCAGTAGGAAGCTCTAAATTGGTAGCATTTAGCATTTGGCAAGCATTTGGGTTCAGTCCAAGGGGAGGAAAAACCCAGTTCTTTGGATCAAAAGCCCCTCACTGGCATCAAGTCACTTCTTTTCAGGAGAGTAGCTCTTACTTAACCAGTTTTTATCATGGATGACATTACCTTTATCATCTTTATTCCAGGTCCAATTGACTATAGAATTTGACTTGAATGGCAACAATTAAATTAACACAATAATGTTTGGGAATAACGCTAGAAATATACAATAAATCATTAAAGATACTGTACCAGTATACATTTCTAACAAAGATTCCAAAACAGCAGGTATGCTTTCCAGAATATGTTACATGTACCACAACCAGTAGTACTTACTCTATACTACTGTTTAATATACCCTTACCTCATACCCTTACTACAAAGCAACAGTAGCCAGTACTGTACACAGCAATGCCGGAAATATTACAGCTCTGAATTACAATATTAGATCCCTAAATAAACACTATGATGACCTCCTGGCACTCCTAGATTCACTAAAGACAACCTTCTCCTGTATTATTCTTACTGAAACCTGGTTTAAGCAAGACATAATAGACATCTACACACTACCAGGATACACAGCAATCCACAACTGCAGACCAGAACAAATTGTGGGAGGTATTGCCATCTATTATTCTAATGAACTATCATGTAGCAACACCATATCTTTCAATGATGAATATGGTGAATATATGTTTGCAAACTTAAAAAACTCTATAGCAATTGGGGCCATATACAGGATGCCTCATACTAATATCTCAGCCTTTAGTGATAAACTAATAACACTGATTACAGATACACAAATGAATAAGCACCACCTTCTACTAGCAGGAGACTTCAGATGTAAGTGACTATTAACGCTTAAATGGTCCAAACGTATATATATATTCTCTCGCCCAGTGCCCCGAATATTTTGAAAAAAAAAATTATTTTTTTATAGAAATAAAGAGCACAATTTTCTAAGTGTTATAATATAAAAAGAAAAAAATTAGGGTCAGTACTTACCGAGATATGATGCCCCGAAGTTGGCACTTGGCAATTACCTGACGGCAACATGGAGCACTGCCGCTTGCAGAAAATCTACATACAGTGGTACCTCGAGTTACGATGGTCCCCAAAATCGCCCTTTTATGTAAGTTTATTTTTTTTAAATGCTTTTGTAAGTATATTTTTGGGGGTGTATGTTATGTTATTTTCCCTTATTTATCATCAAGGTTCAACATGTACTAGCATAGGGTATTTACTTAAAAGGTCTTAGGGTAAAAGGAGGACATTATTAGGCTAAAAGATACTTACTCAGGTTTAGCTGCTGCATCTGAAACTTATTGGTCCTTTCACATTCCTCTTAAAGGTTATTTAAACCAACATTATAAAAATAGAGCTATATTAAGAAGTATATACATATAATGTACAGGTCTCCACTCCTAAACATATAAACAGCCTTACCCAAAGCACATGGCTCAGCTGCCACCTTCAACTCTCTTTTTCTCAACATTTCTTAACCCTCCAGTGTCTTGATACACTGAAGATCACTGAATGTCATAGTAACATCGATCTACAATCCTTCCCATTACCTTTTGGGCACTCATTCAGCCCTGAAGCCAAGATAAGATCAGCACCTACAACCCCAGCTCACTCCAGCCGCCATTGTTCTCAGGAAGAATTGTGGGAAAACAACATCTCTCTAAGCTCCTTCCCCAAAACAAGAACACATCACTTTGCATATCCTCTCAACATATCTTATGTTATTACAATGAGACATGCAACTTATAACTAGTACTTAAAAGAAATGTGCATTTATATTTTATATAACCTATTATATTGAGAAAAACAGTTTAATCAGCTCTTTTAAAGTCTTTAGGGTGGCCTGACCTAAGACCTCATAGCAAATTCTGAATAATTCAATATAATTAGGCATTCATGTTATTTAATTACAACAATACATGCTGGGTTCCAATAGCCCCCATAACAAGTCCATAATACCCCATAACACCCCCACCTCCAGACGGAGTCTTATAAAGACGGAGTCTTATAAAGACGGAGTCTTATAAGATGGAGTCTCACAAAAGCTAGCAGTGTCCCGCAGGATACGGCTAGGGAAAATAAGGTCTTAGCTTAAAGGTGGTAGTAACACTACTAGAGGTTTTACATATACCCCAGCACCATAATTACTCTTCACTGTACAGTTATACAACAAGGTGACATACAACATGGCAATCTACAAATCTCATGGCTCCACTGAACCTTCCCAGCATAAACATGCAATTCTGCCCTTACCATACACCATACAAAACCCATGAATGGAACAGTACTAGAACAGAGTGGAGAGGTTATTAGAAAAACAGTTCAACCACATCCCCATACTGCAGGGTGTAACCATTAACTACTTTAGTGGTTATCAACAAAATACATTTTTACAATGCAAGGACTACACACAAAGCCCACTGTGAAAGCCAGCACTGACAGGCCTGTGCCTCCGCTGCGGTAAATCCAGCAGGCAACTGGTACTCCAGGATGGCATCTTCCTGATCAGGAGATGAGAGTAGAGCCAAACCCAGAGCAGTCAGGTATACCCCAGGCAGAAACTTCACAAAAAACATGTCAAGGTGTCTCTTACGTGGTGGCCGAACCAAAAAGTGAGACTCTCAAGTCAACACCCAAAATCCTTAAAATGGTCAGGCACATACCCCCATCTTCCGAGGACCTCACTCCATACAGATCCTCCAACCTTATAAGGAGGAACTGCTATAGTACATGGAGGAGATACACGGGACCACTCAGGCAACCGTTGGACCGTTTCGTACTTAGAGCACACCAAGACACTAACAACATACCTCCCTGGACTTCTCATGTCACCGAAGGTTGTCAACTCCGCCTCAACTCACAATATTTGATACCCTGACTCCCTTATCTTGTCTGGCTCCAACCATCTCCTTCACAGTTGAATGGCTGGTAGGGAGCACTCAGGCCCGCCAAGTGTTCACCACTGCAAAAACAACAAGGTCAGCACAAGACAAACACTATGTACTAAGCATGCACCATTTATCTACATAAACATCTAGAAGAACCTCAGCAATCACAGACAAAACCCATCTTAAGAGTCTGATTCGGGTCACCATACATAGGAACAGGGTGAAACGATCCTGGGACATATACAGATGCAGAATAGACAACCAATACTAATTCTGCAACCTCTTGCAATACAAACACAAACCCCAAGACATCTTCCCGCACCCTGGCTGTGTACATCAAGTTTACAAAAATACTTTCACGTTCAATCTCCCACAATAATTTTGAATACTCAATAAACTCAATTGATTTTACACACATGGAAATTGTATTGGCACCCAGGCCAGGAATATCACATTTTCCTGCCTCATGCTTTACTTTATCTAATACTTTTGCATCTTTTAATGCATCAGCAATCTTTCTAAGCCAGTAAACTTTAGTTGTTATTTGTACTTTGTGGCAGTCAGTGCATTTGCTCAGGGTGCCATTGAATTTGGGCACCATGAAGCATGGGAATGCCCACTGACTCTCACTAAGCACAACAAACTGGTATTGGAAGAATTTCACTTTTTCCTCCATATCCCTGTTTTCATGCAGATTTTTCACACACAAATATTGTCGAATTGGCTCAGCTTCCTTATCAATTTCTTCATGAAGTCTTGACTTTACCCCTTTAGTGACATCCCAAACTTTTACAAGGTTACACGGTGGTTGAGCCAACTCTCCAACACTTTCCTTAGAAAGACCAAACATTATTTCTCCAATCTTTCTCATAAACATGGAATTTCTTACATACTTTTCGGCCATTACATACAGAGTATTATTTTGTACCTCTTTACATACTGGATCCACTGAAACATTGGTCACTCTAGGTTTCTGATATAATGCTAAATCCTCTAACCAGTTACTGTATACATTATTCTTACACCTTTTCTGCTCGGGTGTGTGGGTTATATATCTTACACTTGAGAACTTTCCCCACACCATGGTCAGCTCACAGCAACTTTCCATACAGTATTTCACGTGAACTGGCTCCAATGCCAGCACCTCATCTCCAGCCTCCAGAGCATTATGGTCCACGTTATGGTCCCACTTCATCATTTGGATCTGGTTGATGGGTACTTTCACTGGTACCATTCATTTCATACAAGCCAAACAGTATCTGAAACTGAGAAAAAGCTCCGAGGGGAAAGCATCACCATTCTCCCCAAGCCAATAGCTCAGAGATTCCAGAGTGCTTCCCCACTCAGCAGTTACAAAGAGAGGGGTCCTCTCATCCCAGATGTTAGTATTGTCTATACTACAGGCTTGCATCTTTGCCTTTAGGGTTTGATGACATCTTTTCACTACCCCCTGAGATTGAGGGTGATAGGCAGTTGAAATTTTAGGCTGTACATCTAACCCCGTTAACACATTTCTAAATAGTTTTGAAGTAAAGTTAGACCCTTGATCGGTTTGTACCTCCCGAGGAAGCCAACATGAGAAAAGAACTTCATCAAAGCCCTTAAGACTACACGAGTTGTCATCCTATATAGAGGGACTGCTTTCAGGTACCTGGTAGTAGAGCAATTTGTTGTGAGTAAATAATCATTTCCCATTCTGGTCCTTGGGATTGGACCAACTACATCTACTATCAGCTTGCTGAAGGGTCCACCTGGTGCTGAAATAAGCTGAAAGGGAACAGGTTTAATACATGGACAAGGTTTCCCTATAAATTGACAGACATGATAGGTCTTACTATTTTCTTCCACAGTCTCCCACAGCTGAGTCTTGAAGAAATGCCTGGAAACCTTGGACATCATCATCATCATTTGGTGACAAAACACTTGTTCTCCTTTCCTTGGTACTACAAACAGAGGCAACTTCTCTGTAAAAGTTTCCTCTCTGAAATGAAAGCACTTATTAAATTGTGAAACTGCTTCCTCAGCCACAGCTGAGGCTCTGCTCAGTGTGACATCATTCTCCTGTACAGAAATTAAATGCACCTTAGTAGATGCAGTCTCTCTCACACTCCTGAACTGATCTATGCTCCAATCATGCTCAGCTCTGGCTGGAACATCCCTTTCTTCAGTTGACTGCAGTTCAACATCAGAAAACAGTGTTTCCAGACTTGAGCCCTCATCATCCTCATGAGAAATATCATAAAGACTATTGATAGCATGATCATGAGCCATACTTCTCATGGTGGAACCAGCAGGGAGAAGGTCTGGAAGGGTCTCTCTAGCCTTCTCCTCCCAAACTTTGGGAATTGGTTCCCCCTTTACTAGATGTTGCTCACTGTCTAACAGGCCCATTACATTATTTCCTAATAAGAGGTCAACACCCTCAAAGGGAATCTCATCTGAAATACCTACAGGGAGATAGCCAACTTGGTATGCGGATTCTACCCATAACTTGTGTACAGGTGTTCTTATGGTCGAACCCGTAATACCTTTCAATAATATATCTTTCCCAGTATAGGTATCATTAGACACTGGCAGCACTCCCGCACGTAGCAAGGAGTAGGTGCTACATCCATCTCTCAAGGACAACATGTTCTCAACCCTGCCCACATCCTTATGCAAGGCCACTGTGGACTTACTAGCAAAAACCTGCATCCTGGGATCTAGACCCCCCAAAGACTCCTCACCTTGCCTTGAAGACCTAATGCAAGCCACCGGATGTGTCTCTGCAGTTAGGGTTCCCTGGGATTGTTCCTCCTTTCTCTGATCTTGCTGTTTAGAAAAGCAATACTTTTGTATGTGACCAGTCTTGTTACAGTAGTAACAGGTATAATTCCTAAAGGTATGTTTACCGTTTGGAGTAGGACTAGTACTGTGTGCTCGAGGAACTGAAACATTATTTGATGGTCTAGGTAAACTTTGAGCTCCAGCTGACTTACCTTTTCCTTCTGTTTGAGAGGGTGCCTCAGCCTTCATTTGTCCCTGAAAATTCTTGTCCCACCTACTTTTATGACCGTAGGATTTGGAATAAGGTTTAGAAAAGACAGGGAAATTTTTTGAATGAGCATGACTGTTTTTACCTACCAATTCCCTATGAGCTAAGAATCTGTCACCCAGATCCATTGCTGCTGAAAGATTATCTGGGTTTCTGTCCTCCAAATATTCTCTAAGGTCAACAGGGATTGCATTGTACAATTCCTCATGAACAATTAGGTCTACTAACTTCTCATAGTCCTTGTTCACTCCTTTTGAACAAGCCCACTTCTTAAACAGGAACAGTTTCTCATTCCCTAACTCTGTTAAGGTCTGCCCCTCCTGAAATTTTTTACTTCTGAACTTTTGCCTATATTTCTCAGGTATCATTTGGTATGCAAGCAATACTACCTCCTTTACTTTCTCATAATCAGAAAATTCTCCTTCTTCCAGAGTCTCTACTCTCTGAAAACCTTTGCCTACAAGCTGTGTGAGAACTAGGGTAGCCCATTGCTGTTTGGGCCATCTTTGCTCCTTTGCAGTCTTCTCAAAAAAGGAAAAATATCTGTCTGGGTCATTCTCTGTAAACTTAGGGACAAAATTTGCAGCTTTAGTTAGGTTAAAGTACTGCTCAGGCTCTTGGTCTGAACCTCCTAACCCTTTACATACTCTCTCCTGAGTTTCTAAGAATTTTGTCTTAGCTGCTAACAAAGCTATCTCAAGTTTCATCATCGCTTCCTTATTACCTGGAGGAGGTGATTCCTCCTGTTCACTGTTAACAGACATGTTTACTGATGAATTATTTACCTCCTCACTGAAGCCAGAAAATTCTAAAGATTCAGCTTCTGACATATTTATCCTTAAATTCCTGCACAGCATCAATGGACAAGGTCTTTACACAGGTACATTAAAAAATAACACAAGTTCAATGGAAAAATCTTCACATGGCACTCTACCATAACCACAAACAAAATGTGTTACTCAACTTTAATCCCCACTCTGGAGAAAACAACCTGTAAACTAATACATGAACCTTCCACTGACACCACCAAGGTAATTTTTACAAGGTAAATTTTATCCTACCAAAACATGTGACTCATAACCCTATCTCATACCAGTACATCTCAAAGAATGTTTTGAGTTATTTTAACAGTCAAATAACTCTCCCGGTTAAGGCCCCCATGTTATGTTATTTTCCCTTATTTATCATCAAGGTTCAACATGTACTAGCATAGGGTATTTACTTAAAAGGTCTTAGGGTAAAAGGAGGACATTATTAGGCTAAAAGATACTTACTCAGGTTTAGCTGCTGCATCTGAAACTTATTGGTCCTTTCACATTCCTCTTAAAGGTTATTTAAACCAACATTATAAAAATAGAGCTATATTAAGAAGTATATACATATAATGTACAGGTCTCCACTCCTAAACATATAAACAGCCTTACCCAAAGCACATGGCTCAGCTGCCACCTTCAACTCTCTTTTTCTCAACATTTCTTAACCCTCCAGTGTCTTGATACACTGAAGATCACTGAATGTCATAGTAACATCGATCTACAATCCTTCCCATTACCTTTTGGGCACTCATTCAGCCCTGAAGCCAAGATAAGATCAGCACCTACAACCCCAGCTCACTCCAGCCGCCATTGTTCTCAGGAAGAATTGTGGGAAAACAACATCTCTCTAAGCTCCTCCCCCCAAAACAAGAACACATCACTTTGCATATCCTCTCAACATATCTTATGTTATTACAATGAGACATGCAACTTATAACTAGTACTTAAAAGAAATGTGCATTTATATTTTATATAACCTATTATATTGAGAAAAACAGTTTAATCAGCTCTTTTAAAGTCTTTAGGGTGGCCTGACCTAAGACCTCATAGCAAATTCTGAATAATTCAATATAATTAGGCATTCATGTTATTTAATTACAACAATACATGCTGGGTCCATAACAGTGTAAAAGGACTAGTCTATTTTACATTATTCCTTAAGGGGATAAATTCGTTTGGTAATGGCACTTGAACAGCATTCTCGAACGAAAAAATATCGTAACTCGAGGTACCACTGTACTTACTGTTTTCTTTCATTTTTTGTTTAATATTCTTGGTTTTTATTATATGATAACTATATTTTATAGTAAATCTTTTGATTTCAATGCCAATTGTTGTTTATACACCAATACGTATTATATATACAAAATTATTATCATACTGACACAAACACACATGTACACACTGATAGGTGATTTTGCACACCTGACTGAATCACATTCTATTATCTACAACTATATACAGTGGACCCTCGGTTTTCGTTGAAAATTCTTTCCTGAATGCTGTTCGAGTGCCGTTACCAAACGAATTTGTTCCCATAAGTACAAATGTAAGTTAGATTAGTCATTTCAGACCCCCAAAAATACACTTACAAAAGCTCTTACAAAAATACACTTACATAATTGTTTGAGTTTGGAGGTGAATGAAAACTGAGGGTCCACTGTAGTACAAGTATTTACATATCCCACTTATGTTTCTAGAATTCCACGATTGTATGATACTCTATGAAGCATGGATTCATACAGAGTGCCACCTCACACTTGTGACATATGAATCGTGTGTCCTTCTGTTGTTGGGGTCGTTTTGTTTTATGGTGGTAGCACACACACAACACACTTTTTCTGGGAATGCTTCTTTTTTGGGGTAGGTGGTATAGGTACCAGGTAGTGACAGTTAGGGATGATTCAGTCTGGCACTTCCCCCACTGGCTGTGGTTGTGGTTGGGGGACAAGTCGCTGTTGAGAGGTAGGTACAGGTGTGGTACCATACTTTTTTGCTATCTGTTTTATGATATTCAGGGGGAATTCTGCAAAATGTTGTCGTTTTCCAGTCTTTATTTTGTACATATTGAATGTATTGATCACTGCAATGTCTACAAGGTGGAAAAACAGTTTTATATACCACTTGCAACTCCTACGCACACAGTCAACGAACCCTATCATCATGTCACACTTGTCAACTAGTCGCATATTGTTTGTACATGTATAGGCGACGACAACAGCTGGCTAGACAATACGTTCATTGGTGTCCCTGTTCACTTTGTTTGTACCATCTCATTTCTGTGGATGGTTGACAGAAATGTCACGTCCCATTTGTCATGCCACATCAGTGCCATGATGTCATTGACATGAAATGCTTGTACTGCACTGTCAACACTGCCACTGAACCTTGGCATATGTTTTCTATTCCTTCTCACTGTTCCACATATATCGGTATTGTTCACACATAGGAAATCAGCGAGCATAGGGCTTGTATACCAGTTGGCTGTGTACAATGTATGGCCCTTGCCAAGGTATAGTTCCATCATCCTGCGAATAACATCACCAGAAATGCCCAACATGCACCTAGTATCATCGAGTGTGTTTCTTCCGGTGTATACAATGACATCTAACACAAGACCTCTCTCACAGTCGCACATAACAAAAAGTTTTATACCAAAGCGATTACGTTTACTAGGTATATATTGCTTGAATGACAGGCGTCCCTTAAATAGAATCAAGGACTCGTCGACAACAATGTTCTTGAAGGGATAAAAGTATGCACTGAATTTCTTCAGGTACATAAATACTTCCCGGATTTTGTATAGAAGGTCATTTCTGTTGGGCATATTCCTGTTTGAGAAGTGCAACATTCATAGCAACAGAATGAATCTGTTGCAGGGAAGGAGGTCACAGAAGATAGGAGTACTGTACTGATAAAGTTGTCTGTGGACCAGTAGTTATGTAGTATATTGTTCTTATAGGTATGTGGCATAAGCATGACAGTGGCAAGGAATAAATACATTTCAGCCACTGTTGTATCTTTCCACCTGCGCAGCTGTGACGATTCCCCAACCTCTGCTGTGTTGTCCATGATATAGCAGTAATAATTGTTTGTCTGGGTCACTATCAAGTTCATTATAGGCTCGTCAAAGTATAACTGGAAAAAGTCTAAACTCTGTAGACTCATTTGTTATGGGACATTCTAGCAGGATGCCACTTTCACTCACATCAAAATCAAAAGACTGTGGCACGAATACACTTTGTGTCCAGTTCCAATCACGGTCACATGGTGCAGAGTGGACCTGTGGCATGGGGCATGGGGGAGCAGGTGGGGGGACAGGAGTAGAGGCAGCACATGGATTAGGGGGTGCCAAGTGGTCCTTTGTCTGTCCACCCACCGCGCCATGTGCTCCAGGCACCGTGCCACCCACCACTACTTCCTCCATCTCTGCATATTCACATTCATGATCACTATCAGTGGCCGGGGTTTTGGATCGTGACCTGCCACGACCCTTGGGGACTGCATATGGCACACTCCCTGAACGTAGGCCAAGACGCCTAAAAGTACGCTTCACAGGTGAATAATGAACATCACTATCACTAGACGAATCCTCCAATGGCATAAAATCAATCTCATCGTCATATACATCACTTTCACTATCACTAAAACACCGGGAAAATGATAGTTTCCTCTTGCATAGTTGCCTATGGGTAACACTCGCCACTCCAAAGGTGCTTTGCCCAGGGTCTTGTGTGGCCACACTGGCAACCCCAGAAGTGCTTGGCCTAGGGTCTGGTGTGGTCACACTGGCTACCCCAGAGGTGCTTGGCCCAGGGTCTGGTGTGGCCACAGTGGCCACCCCAGAGGTGATGGGCTGAGGGTCACCTGGATTATCATCGATATTTTCACTAATTCCTTAATTATTAGTGGCCACATCGGTGTCAAATCTACTAATCTCATGTTGTATATCACTTTCCTTGAATATTAGAGCGTTAATATGACGAGGCGTGAGTGAATCACGAGGATGTGCCATGATGTAGACCCAAGATGGAGCTGAATGTAACTGGTGCTGCCATGTGGTACCCAGGCATCCAGGATTTTTTTTAAACCTGCGCAGACCCATTCTCTCATGTCTAGGCAACTCAGGCCTATCGCGCCAATTTTGAAGGAATGAAAAATAAAACGTAAATATACTTTTAGGGCAATAGCGGTAAGAACATATATATACGTTTGGACCGTTTAAGGGTTAACAGTATGAACAATACACTACTCATACCAGCAATTACAAAACCAACAAGACTAACAGAAATGAGTGCAACCATAATTGATAATTGACCATATATGGACAAACACACTAGCCCTCCTTAAAGCGGGGATAATCATGGACAGCACTACTGACCACTACCTAACTTTCCTCATAACAAACATTTGTAAGCAACCAATGGAATATATGTAATAAGTTCTCTTTTCGACTCCATGATGAGGCATCAATAAGTAAAGCCTAAGCATTCTAGATACCTTCCTTGTAATTAATATTTTATAATATGTAAACGACACATTGTAAGCTTTGCAAGGAAATATGTAAACATTTTCATTTTCATTTCATTTTTTCACTGCAGAACTAATCTCAATTGACTGGCCTACAGAATTTTCCAATGCTGTTTGCATCAATGAATGGGTAGACATAGTATTTCTAAACAAAATAGAGAGACTATGTAATAAACATTGTCCCATAAAAACTAACCAGATCACTAATAAAAGACTAAGTTGCCCATGTCTTACTAACAGCATCCTAAGATCCATCAATATGAAACATCAGTATGAAAAACAATATAGACAGGGCTTAATAACTAAAGAATTTATCAAACACTATACGTCAATCCTCACCAAATTAATCAAAAAGTCCAAGCAACTATACTATTCTAATAGATTCACTGAAATGAGAGGAGATATTGAAAAGACCGGGAAGACACTCTCAGATCCATAAACCGAACAGAACTAGTAATATTGTACTATCTAAACCAAACGAACTGAAACTCCAGCCTATTGATACAGCTAACAATATAAATGACTTCTCAAACATAGAATCAAATCTCGCCAGTAAAATTCCAAATACCAATGCCCAAGCTAATGATTATCTAGATGGAAACTTCCCAACATCCCTCTATCTTGCACCAACAGAGCCCACTGAGGTTACCATGATTATTTACTCTAAAAAACAAATCAGGAAATGTAACCCAAATGAAACCACTACTGTACAAACGACCAGCTCAAACCCTTTCACCCACCATTGCATTACTCTTTAACAAATCACTATAAACCAACACTTTCCCAGCATCACTCAAAATAGCAAGGATTACACCAATACGCAAAGGTGGTGACTCAACAGATGTAAATAATTACAGTGGACCCCCGGATTACGTACTGCTCCAAACTCGAACAATTATGTAAGTGTATTTTTGGGGGTCTAAAAGGACTAATCTAATTTACATTATCCCTTATGGGAACAAATTCGTTCGGTAACGGCACTTGAACAGCATTCTGGAACGAAATAATGACGTAATCCGGGGGTCCACTGTATAGGCCAATATCAAACTTGCCTTTACTTTCCAAAATCTTTGAGAAGCTCATACACAAAAGGTTATTCTCCTTCATAAGATCACAAAGGATCCTCAACCTGCCAGTTTGGCTTCAGGAGAAACATAAGCACAAATGACACAATAATAAAAATGCTAGACCTACTTTACCAGGTATACTCCAGGTATACACTTGAAAAAAATGAATACCTAATTGAACTCTTGATCGACCTTAAGGAAGCTTGATTATTACGGTATAAGAGGCCACGCACTTGCATATACATGTAGTATCAAGTCATACCTTATTAATAAAAAGCAATATTGCTATCAAGGACACAACCTCCTCAACAAGACCCCTGGATACTGGTGTACCACAGGGAAGCGTTCTTGGTCCCCTCCTTTTCCTTTTATACATCAACAACCTTCCAAGGGTATCACAACAACTTATGCCTATTCTCTTTGCTGATGACACGACTTTGTCGTCTCTCACCCTAATCTAGCCTCACTTAATACTATTGTTAATGAAGAGCTCACAAAAATAGCAACCTGGATGACTGCCAATAAACTTACGCTGAATATAGACAAAACCTTTTACATTATGTTTGGGAGTAGAGCAAGTGAGGTCCAACTAAACATTATGCTTAACAACATCCTTATTGCTAAACATAATGAGGGAAAATTCCTGGGTCTACACCTTGACAGCAACCTGAAATTCAACACCCATATCCAACACATAACAAAAAAAGTATCTAAAACAGTTGGCATCCTTTCAGAGATACAGTGCTATGTACCACAAACAGCACTACTTACACTATACTATTCACTGATCTACCCCTACCTCACCTATGCTATTTGTGCCTGGGGCTCCACAACGACAAATCACCTAAAACCAGTAATAACCCAACAAAAAGCTGCAGTGTGAATGATCACGCAATCCACAGCTTTGCAAAGATCTAAACCTACTCACTATACAAAACATTCACTCGTACTACTGTGCAACCTACATTTACATAACAATCTATTCTTATATAAATCCTGACCTGAAGTGCATTCTTGACAGTTGCAATAGGACCCATGGACACAATACCAGGCACAAAAATCTCTGACATTCCCCGTGTCAGGCTAAATCTTTTCAAAAACTCAATGTACATAAAAGGATCCAAAATCTGGTACTCTCTCCCAGAAATCTCCAGAACCACTGGCTCAGCTAGCATTTTTAAAACTACAGTTAGAAAACATTTTATCTCCTTAACCTAACCTAGCTCATCATAAATAAATATGTAAAAACTATATGGGCATTTGCTCAATGTACATAAACATAAAACTACAGTTAGAAAACACCTTATCTCCTTAACCTATCCTAGCCCATCATAAATAAATATGTAAAAACTATATATATACAGTGGACCCCTGAGTTTCGGTCATAATTCATTCCAGAAGGCTGTTCAAGTACCATTACTGAACAAATTTGTTCCCTTAAGGAAAAATGTAAATTAGATTAGTCCTTTCAGACCCGCAAAAATACACATACAAAAGCACTTACAATATTAAACTTACATAATTGTTCGATTTCCAAGGTGACCGAAACTCGGGGGTCCACTGTACTCTCAATATCTGCAATCCTCTCAAATGTTAATCATTCCATTGTGTCCATCTTAGGTTAATAATCAAAACTGTAATTCTTCTCTACCAAACTTATTAAAGCCATATAGCATGAACTAATAGAATATTCAATTTTCATGTACAACTCATTGTAACTCAACTAATAACCATACTATGTACAATTATTGCACTGTTATTAACTTACAGTTGTATTAATCTTAAGTTAGTCTTAAGTTTGCCTGAAATGCTTTGCATATAAAGGGTAGTTTGGCATGTACACCCAATTGATATACATATGTACATACATAACAGAACACTCAGTGCAAATATTAACCCTGAGCTATAACAAATTCTGGAGATCTTATATCAAAAAGGTTATTTGTGTCTTCTTGGTAGCGGGAATGCAATGATAAGGCTTCGGAGGCTTCTTACTTTATTAGAATAAAGTGTGGGGTACACAGGCTGTGTGTTTTGTGCCCATGGCCCAGGGGGGCCATGCCCGTGAGGGAGAGAGGGAGTGAGAGCCTGTTGACTGAATGATGCTTGTACGAGAAGTGAGGGAGAGACAAGGTGGGGCTGACAAGTGGGTATGCCCACCAGGCTTGCCCTCTGGTGGAAACTTTGGGAACTAGCTATGTAGGCTTACAGCTTACATATGCTCGGCAGGCAGACAGCAAGGCTGTCTATGCAGATAGTACAGGCTGTCTACATCACTCGGCCACCTACCCATGGTCAACCCTGACCATGACTGGCAGTAAAAAAAACTCGGTCTCTCTCTCGCAAGAACAGGGCACAGAACACAAAAGAAAAAAATATACATATATATAAACATATGGACATGGGAAAAAAAAACTTCCTCCAGAGAGGGAAGAAAAAAAAGGTGTGCTTTGTGGTCTAAGGCAGTGACCGTCGATGCATCACTGCACGCCTTCCTGCGTCTGGACACATACTGCAACACGGGAGACATAGCTGCGGGTGAGCTGTGATGTAACAGGGTACGGTCTCCTCTGGGACGGTGAAGCAGACATCATAGTAGTCGCTGCAGGGTTCACTCAACCTGGGGCACAACCTGCTGGTGCCCTCGAGTGAGGCGTCGTCAGTAGTTGCAACTGGGCAGGACTTCTTCTGGCAAGCGACTCAGGAGGACATTCCTCGACTGGTACTGTCGCTGGAGCTGTCGCTGCTAGTGAGTGTGGCGTGAGTCGTGGCAGGGATGACTTGGCGAAACATCTGGAGGTCATAACAGCATACACCTTACTGCAGTGAGTGGGCTAGAAGTCAAAGTGACATCATCTTTGTGCAGGCTGCTCACTGAAGCTGTGACATGACGCTGACAGTTGCCTGCCGACAGGCTTAACTGCGGCTTGACGAGTGACATACTCTTGACAGTTGAAGTTACAGCAGAGGAAAGGTCTAAGCATCCCCAAACTGGTCGTCTACAATAACTGCAGTCTGACGGTCAGAAGGTGAACTGGAACGGGTCTCGATGGGAGAATCGTCGTGGGTACGATTCAGCAGAGGCATCTACGAGCGGCGAACAATAGAGAGCTTTCTGTACAAGGGGCTCGACGCTCATAACTGATACCTGGACTTGACAAATGTCAGCTGTCAAGCGCGTGGGGCGCAGGGTAACAACGGGTGACAAAGTAACACACAAGTGCTACATAGGACACGAGAAACTGCACAAATATACTGCACATGTGGTACAACATGGCTTACTAGCAAATGACACTTTTCTGTATAAAAATCGACACTAAGCAATACATGAACATGTGAGAACACTGACTGAGAGGAATTAATGAACACATACTCACCAAAACTCACCCTTTTATGTAAGTTTATTATTGTAAGTGCTTTTATAAGTGTATTTTTGGGGGTCTGAAATGGACTAATCTAATTACATCATTCCTTATGGGACACAAGTTACCTTTGTAACTTGTGAGTTCATTACCTTTGTAACTTGTGAGTTCATTACCTTTGTAACTTGTGAGTTCATTACCTTTGTAACTTGTGAGTTCATTACCTTTGTAACTTGTGAGTTCATTACCTTTGTAACTTGTGAGTTCATTACCTTTGTAACTTGTGAGTTCATTACCTTTGTAACTTGTGAGTTCATTACCTTGTAACTGTGAGTTCATTACCTTGTAACTTGTGAGTTCATTACCTTTGTAACTTGTGAGTTCATTACCTTTGTAACTTGTGAGTTCATTACCTTTGTAACTTGTGAGTTCATTACCTTTGTAACTTGTGAGTTCATTACCTTTGTAACTTGCTCAGCTATCAAAACTTTGGGGTCCAGTCCCTGGACCCATTATGTACCTCTGTAATCTTTTGACTACCGCCCACAGGATGGGTATGGGGTACATAATAAAGATACAGTGGACCCCCGAGTTTCGTAAAAACTTCACTCCTGAAGTCTGCTCAAGTGCCATTACCGAACGAATTTACTCCCTTAAGGAAAAATTTCACGTAGGTTAGTCTATTTCAGACCCCCAAAAATACACTTCCACAAGAACTTACAAAATTATACTTACATAATTGCACGATTTCCGGGGTATTCGTTAACCGAGGGTCCACTGTATCAAACTAAACTTATGGGAATAAATTCGTTTGGTAACAGCACTTGAACAGCATTCTGGAATGAGGGTGAGTTTTGGAGTGTTCGAATAGCGAGGGTCCACTGTATATCTTCTCTCAAACTTCTCGACAATAATGAAAATAAAATGCACTTCACACTAGAATGTGACATCATGTGATGATGTCAGGTGTGACATCGTAAGGTGATGTCATGGGGTGACATCGCGAGTGACGTCAGCAGATGTCGCGAGGTGATGTCATGGGGTGACATCACGAGGTGACGTCAGCAGAAGTCGCGATGTGATGTCCTGGAGTGACGTCGTGAGGGATGTCATGGGGTGACATCGCGAGTGACGTCAGGCAGACGTCGTAGGGTGACGTCAGTGGAGTCGGGCAGCATCGTGGTGACGTCATGGGTTGATAATCGATAGTTATTTGTGTCGTCTGCAGAGTGGGGTAGCAATGATAAGGCTTCGCAGGCTTCTTACTTTATTGGAATAAAGTTTGGGGTACACAGGCTGTGTGTTTTGTGTTCATGGCCCGGGATCCCATGCCGGCAAGGGAGAGAGGGAGTGAGAGCCTGTTGAATGAGTGAAGGCTGCTGCGTGAGTGAGGGAGAGACAAGGTGGGGCTGACTGAAGTGGGTATGCCCACCAGGCTTGCCCTCTGGTGGAAACTATGGGAACTAGCCATGTAGGCTTACAGCTTACATATGCTCGCCAGGCAGACAGCAAGGCTGTCTATGCAGACAGTACAGGCTGTCTACAATCTTCAACAGATCACATGGGCATAACACTACAAATAAATATCTCTTTGGTATTCCAAATGTACAATTCAACCTGAGTTAACACTATGCAAATTAAAGGAACCAAAATTTGGGCAACCTGTCTGAAAGTTGAAACAAAACTACCTCCCAGTAGCTTCTAAAACACTGTCAAAATACATGTTTTAAACTTGATGTATGCACAGTAAGATGTAATACATATATGTATATATATCATAAACATTTATTATGTCATTTCTATCTTAAGCCAGTTACTTATTCGGTTACTTCCTCCTCATTGTAATCTAAACTATACCTTATTATGTGCAGACATTACTCATGCTGAATTGTCACACAAAATACATGCTATAATCCTTATCTAAATACCTGCACTAGTACAGTTAAGTATTAGTAGTACAGTAGAACCCCTGTATCCAATGATTCGGTATCCACAGTTTCAGTTATCCACTGTTTAATGTGGCCCAAAAATACCTCTTAATTTTGCGTAATAATGGCCCCAAAGTGCAAAAGTAATAATAATAATAATATTATTATTATAATTATATAAGGGAATATAATAATTGGGTGTACATGCCAAAAGCCCCTTTATATACAGAGCATTTCAGGCAAACTTAAAATTAACTTAAGATTAATAAGGCAATAGCAGTACAGTACATATGGTTATTAGATGAGTTACAATGAATACAAGAGCCTAAGAGAAGCTGTGAAGTGCTTCCCATCAGTAAAAAAGTGATAATTCTCCACTTATTGTGCATAATTTATCAATTAAACTTTATAATAGGTATGTATAGGACTTATATATAGTGTTTGCTACTATCCACAGTTTCAGTATCCACGGCAGGTCCTTGGAACTTATCCCCCACAGATACCGGGGTCCTACTGTACTGTATTAGTTTTAGTCTTCTTAAAATGCTTCACAAAACAGTGGACTTTCCTTAGAATATACAAAAAGCTGTAATCCCAGAGATGAAATTAACACTATAATTTTTGGAAGTAAAATTTGACTTTGACTTTGACATAAACAGAATTGTTTCAACGTGCTAAGATATTGTACTTTATTTCAGGTGTTGTGATGGTAGCAGATGTAGAGAACCAAAAGACTCCTCTCATGTCTTCCCAAGAGAAGGAGTTGAGAGCAGAAAGAGTCAACTGCCTGCTAGAGCATGACAATGTTGCAAAATTGCAGGAAATGTTGAATGAATGGGGAAAAAATTGTGTGTGGCGACCTCAGCCTAACAATAAAGAGATGGCACTTGTTGAAACATCACTTCACATTGCAGTCAGAAAGAAAGCCCCCAAGTGTTTGAAAGCTTTACTAGATGAAAACCCACCTGAAGAGGTCCTCGATGCCCCAGATGATGACGGGGCTACTCCATTATTGGTGGCAGTCGCAAAAGCGCAGCCTAATCTTGTTGAGATGCTCCTTAATGCTGGAGCCCACATTAATGCTCGTAATGATAATGGCCAGAGTGTGCTGCATATCTTGACTTACATTACATCAAGAGGAGCTGAATCAGAAAAAGTCTTGCAGAATTTGACAGATTTACTTTTACTCCATCCAGACATTGATTTAGAGCCTCATGCACACCTCACACCGCTGGCAGCAGCTGCATCAAAGTTGCCTCAGGAACGTGGAGCTTCTAGAAGTGGTCTCATTAGCCTTTGCAAAAAACTAGTGAATGCAGGAGCTTCTCTCCAGGAAGATGGAGGGGATGGCACTATTGAAAAGGTTCTGCTAAACAAACAGGCTCTTCCAGCAGTCATGATGGATGTTGAACAGCTGCCTCCTCCTAAAAGACCTTCAAAATCACAGTTCTTGGATATAATATTTATGGGAAAAAATATAGATGATGTTAAGGCATTCCTGAAAAATCAGTCACCTGAAGATGCTCGTGCTGCAGTCAACTGTCGACTTGGAAAACAAACTCTTCTTTTCTATGCCATCAACATAAGCAATGAAGCCTTAGTAGAAGTTTTAATTAAATATGGAGCAAAGCCAAGAGTATTGGAAGTAACAAATGAACTCCCTATTCATCGAGCTGCTTCTCGAGGTCATTGGTCTATTTTCAACCTTATCATTAATCACATGAAAATTAATGAGAGACCTGTAGATCTTAAAGATTACACTGTCAGTATTATCCAGAAGCTAATGGAGAGCAATAAAAAAAAGAAGGACACTTCTCCTAAGATTAATCATTCAAAGTGCTTGCAACGACTAATGCAAGATGATGTCATCTTGAACTTGAACCAGGAGTGGATGGGTCAGACTGCACTGCATGTGGCTGCTTCCTTCAACAACCAGGAGGCCATGAGTGAGTTTCTTTTCCGAGGAGCTTTCCTTGGTGCTCATCAGACAATAGTAGCTCATGACCACAGCAACATCCTAGACTCTCTTCTGCCAGCAACCCTAGAGAGAGCTATGGATGGCTGCATTGTACACGATCCAATAAATGATGATGTTACTGAAAATGAAAATATTCTCAATGAAGACCACAGGCTAAAACTTGATTATCAGTTCCTTGTGCCTCCAACTAATGAAGACATTAAGAAAGAGAGGAGTATAAATGAGACTGAAACATTAATGGACATTAGTAGAAGCAAACGGCACAGACATGCCATAAAACACCCACTGGTACAGGTTCTGTTGTATGCCAAGTGGCGTAAGGTTCTGCCTCTTTACCTTCTTAATTTAGGCATTTATTTCATATTTGTCATTATTCTCACAGCATTTGTTTACAGTGTTAAAGATTTACGCATACTTGAAGCACAGGCCGAGAATTATCTTGCTTCTGGATCAGGCAATGGAACCATTAATGAAAAAATTGAAAATAAGCAAGTTGCAGTGAACTGCCTCATGGGTTTCCTTCTCCCAATCACAATATACATGCTTATCAGAGAAGTTTTCCAGATATTCTTCTCCCGCAAAATTTACCTCAAGAGTATCGAAAATTATTTGGAATGGTTTTTAGTGGTAATAGTAATAGTACTGTGTTCAGCAAGATTTGCTGCTGATGTCACTCGTCACCTGGCTGCATGGGCTATGATAGTGGCTTGGTAAGTCCTCTTTATAATCTTTACATTATCAGTGCCCTTATAAAACTGAAATCTTACTTTATTGTATTAACTGTTTTTACCGTGGCTCGTGGCCTGGTGGCAAAGCTCTCACTTCATACACTGAGGTCTGGGTTCGATTCCCAGCAAGGGTAGAAACATTGGGGGTGTTTCCTTACACCGGTTGTCTATTTTCACTCTTCAGAAAATTGGGTACCTGGGTGTTAGTTGACTGGTGTGGTTGCATCCCAGGACAAAATTGACCTAATTTGCCCGAAATGCTCTGCATAACAAGCGATTTTCTATATAGTAGTATGTCATTGATGGAAGCTAGACCTGTATACCTCATGCATGTACAGTGGAACCTCGGTACTCAAACTTAATTCGTTCCAGAAGGCTGTTCAAGTACCGAACAAATTTTTCCAAACCAATTTTCTTTTTGGTTAGCTGTTATCACTAATCTTCGTAGGCCCCATGGTGACTTAGTTATAAAAATAATACAGTAGTACCTTGACTTATGAGTTTATTTCGTTCCGTGACCGAGCTCGTAACTCAATTTGCTCCTACAGTATATCAAATCAATTTTCCTCATTGAAATTAATTGAAATGCTATTACAGTAATCCATTCCAGCCCCCAAAAAACCACCCCAGGGGCAGGAGAAAATACTTCAATATAAAGCTAATATCAACTCTACAGCTTATTTATCTATCAGAATTGATCTAATATGACATAATAAACACTATAAGTAACATAGAAACATGATATATATACTCTAGAATGAATAAAATAGGCCATAATATGGCGAGTGTCCAGGACCAGTCCGAGCATATAAAATCATTACTGCTCTTTCCTATAATGTGTTCTTTGGTCCTGGGTAAGAGAAAACGAAGTTTTTGAGAGGCTAACTGCACTAGATCACTAGCTTCATAAAGAAAACACTGAAACAAAAGCGATTTTCTCATGAAGCTCACCATTTATTATTGAAGTAAATGCAATAATATTGACAGGAATCATAAAAAAAATTATTGTTCTACAGTTGGCTTGTAGAATATTGAAAATATTCCAAATGTTTTAGGATTTGTGTGGGAGTAAAGGTCAAGATATTTTGCAAATGTCAAAAACTTAGCAACTTTATTTTTTTGTAGAATAACTAAAGATAATTACACGATTACCTCCAGTGAGAACATCGCACTAGCATTGTTTTATAAGTACTAGGTGAGTAAAGGTGGCCCTCCATATTTGTGAGGGTTAGGGGATGAAGAACCTCGCGAATCTTGAAAATTTGCGAATGTTTGATGCGCAAATATATTGTAGGGAAATATAATAATAGCATTTACTTAGCCAAACAATACTGCTTCCTTAACTTATTGAACCATGAACAATCATAAAACACTTGAAAACATCGTAAAATATTGCATATACAATAGACCGTCATTTAACAAGATAGTTACGTTCCTAAAAATGCCATGTTAGGTGAAATCGTGTTAGATGAACTGAAGAACTTATGGGAAAATAGGGTTACATTTCTGAGAGCCCCAAAAAAGCCAAACAACTTTTTTTTAGGCCTCCACATCTTACAAAAATAAAAGTAAATATGTAATTGTAGTTCATTGTTGTGATGTATTATGTTTTTACTGCTTAAGATTACTAATGTAATAGAAATAATAGTATTTCTTACCTTATCCCTTAAACGGTCCAAACGTATATATACGTTCTTACCGCAACTGCCCCGAATATTTAAAAAAAATTTTTTATTTTTTATAGAAATTAAGAGCACATTTTTTTAAGTGTTATAGAATTAAAAAAAAAAATCTAGGGTCAGTAGTTACCGAGATATGAGGCAGAGAAGCTGGCTCTGGATGCTCACCTGACAGCAACAGGAGTCCTGCCGCTTGCAGAATCGTTGCCAATATACCTTTTTTTCTCATTTTTTTATTATTTTAAATAATTTTTATGTTCTGATAATTACAATTTATAGTAGTTCTTGTGATTTCATAGCCAATCTATGTTCTGACAGTAATATTAGGTACTGAAATTGTACTCAAATGATAATAATGATAGTGCATAATAATAATAATAATAATGATAGTGTATAATAATAATAATAATAATAATAATAATAATAATAATAAAAATAAATAATAATAATATGCAATTATCATTACAATAAATTTCAACCCTAAGCATTGTGTAAGATATGTGTCACTGCCTTATCTCATCTGATCTCCACTAATCATGACTGGTGACATTTGATGTGGGTGAGGCTAGTCTTATCTCTTCTTATCAGTCCAGTAATTACAGTGATGACATTTGAAGCTTACACTGCTTCCCTTTATTTGTTACTCAAATTTGTCTGTCTGTCTGTCTGTCTTTCTGTCTGTCTGTGTGTGTGTCTTTCTGTCTGTCTGTGTGTCGTCTCCTTTCTGTCTGTGTGTCGTCTCCTTTCTGTCTGCTTGTCTCAGAGAGTAGCTCATGAACCTAATGGTATTACGCAGATTCCAAGCACAGTATAACACTTTGTCTGGATTTTTTGAGTTATCCTAGGTAATTTACACTAGGTATAATTGTATTTACGTATGTGTTCCTGTTAGATAGAGACAAAGAGACAGATAAATACAGACAGACAGACGGATACAAAGACAACCAATCAGGTACCCAGCTGGCAAGCCAGCTGCTGGCAGCCAGGTGGCCAGCCAGCCAGCCAGCTGGTCTGCCAGCCTGCCAACATCACTTTCCACTTAAAAAAGGAGTGTTAATATGACATGACATCAGTGAATCCTTGGTGTTTGCCACAGTGTTTGCTCTAGCTGGCTCTCAATTTAACTGGTGCTCCCAAAAGGTACTAAGTGGTCCCAGATTTTTTTAATGTGGTGCACACCGAGTGTTAGGACCCTTTCTATGCTGACCAGGCATCTCAGGCCAATCATGCCAAATTTGGAGGAATGAAAAATAAAACGTAAATATACGTTTGGGGCAGTAGCGGTAAGAACGTATATATACGTTTTGACCGTTTAAGGGTTAAATTTTGGGTGCTGGTGTTTGTGGATGATTGTGAAGAGAGTGGAGATTTATGCTGTGGCACTACTGGGCTGAGGTGGATGGTAGAGGTTCTGGTACTGAAGTCGATGGTTGTACTGAGTGTCTAAATTTAAGTCATTCATTAAGTCAGCCAAGTGATTCAACTAGTAAGTCAGTCAAGTGATTCAGTCAAGTCAGTCAGTCAAGTGATTCAGTCAAGTCAGTCAGTCAAGTGATTCAGTCAAGTCAGTCAGTCAAGTGATTCAGTCAAGTGATTCAGTCAAGTCAGTCAGTCAGTCAAGTGATTCAGTCAAGTCAGTCAGTCAGTCAAGTGATTCAGTCAAGTCAGTCAGTCAGTCAAGTGATTTAGTCAAGTCAGTCAGTCAGTCAGTCAAGTGATTCAGTCAAGCGATTCAGTCAAGTCAGTCAGTCAAGCGATTCAGTCAAGTCAGTCAGTCAAGCGATTCAGTCAAGTCAGTCAGTCAAGCGATTCAGTCAAGTCAGTCAGTCAAGCGATTCAGTCAAGTCAGTCAGTAAGTGATTCGGTCAAGTCAGTCAGTAAGTGATTCGGTCAAGTCAGTCAGTAAGTGATTCGGTCAAGTCAGTCATAAGTATTATATATATATATATATATATATATATATATATATATATATATATATATAAATCACTTACTGACTGACTTGATCAATCATATATATATATATATATATATATATATATATATATATATATATATATATATATATATATACAGTGGACCCCCAAGTTTGTAAAACTTCACTCCTGAAGTCTGCTCAAGTGCCATTACGAGCAATTTACTCCCTTAAGGAAAAATGTCACGTAGGTTAGTCTATTTCAGACCCCCAAAAATACTTTTCCACAAGCACTTACAATATTATACTTACATAAATGTACGATTTCCGGGTTTACGAAACTCAGGGGTCCACTGTTAGTATGATGTGACTGTGAGGTGTAGTCTTGCCGCTTTATAAGCCTGCTTGTCATGTTTCCTTTTATAGTTCCTTGATAATGTGAGTAGTCACGAAAGCTCTTTGAATTCCTCTATTTTTTCATATATATATATATATATATATATATATATATATATATATATATATATATATATATATATACGTATATATATACAGTGGTACCTCGACTTACGATGGTCCCCAAACTCACCCTTTTATGTAAGTTTATTTTTTAAACGCTTTTGTAAGTGTAATTTTGGGGATCTAAAAGGACTAGTCTATTTTATATCATTTCTTAAGGGGATAAATTCGTTTGGTAATGGCACTTGAACAGTATTCTGGAATGAAAAAATATCGTAAGTCGAGGTACCACTGTATATATATATATACTCACCCTTTTATGTAAGTTTATTTTTTTAAATGCTTTTGTAAGTGTAATTTTGGGGGTCTAAAAGGACTAGTCTATTTTACAACATTTCTTAAGGAGATAAATTCGTTTGGTAATGGCACTTGAACAGCATTCTGGAATGAAAAAATATCGTAAGTCGAGTACCACTGTATATATATATATATATATATATATATATATATATATATACAGTGGAACCCGGCTTACGATGTTATCATCTTACGTTATTTTCGGTAACCGATATTTATAACGTAAGAAATTTGTTTGTGACTTACGATGTTTGCTTCGTTTACCGACATTCGTCCGGACGTGTCCGCTGGCGCCCAGCTGAGCGCGCACTCCAGGGAGCGTCAGTGCTATTGTTTACAAGCGGAGCGACCACCCACCCACACCCACGCATTCATACCAGTATATTGTCATTATTCCACTGTTTTTAGTGCTTGCAACTGCTAAATAAGCTACCATGGGTCCAAGGAAAGATCCTAGTGCTAAGCCTGTGGTAAAGAATGTGCAGGGAGTGAAGCATTTATGCAGGGAGTGTAGCATTTATGCAGGGAGTGTAGCAGGATGCAGGGAGTGTAGCAGGCATGCAGGGAGTGTAGCAGGGATGCAGGGAGTGTAGCAAAGATGCAGAGAGTGTAGCAGGATGCAGGGAGTGTAGCAGGATGCAGGGAGTGTAGCAGGGATGCAGGGAGTGTAGCAGGATGCAGGGAGTGTAGCATATGCAGGGAGTGTAGCAAGGATGCAGGGAGTGTAGCAGGGATGCAGGGAGTGTAGCAGGATGCAGGGAGTGTAGCAGATGCAGGGAGTGTAGCATGATGCAGGGAGTGTAGCAAGGATGCAGGGAGTGAGCAGGGATGCAGGGAGTGGCAGGATGCAGGGAGTGTAGCAAGGATGCAGGGAGTGTAGTGGCATGCAGATTAACATTCATGCAGGAGTGTAATGCAAATGCAGGGAGTGTAGCAAGGATGCAGGGAGTGTAGCAAGGATGCAGGAGTGTAGCAAGGATGCAGGGAGTGTAGTAGGCATGCAGGGAGTGTAGCATTCATGCAGGGAGTGTAGCATTCATGCAGGGAGTGTAGCATTCATGCAGGGAGTGTAGCATTCATGCAGGGAGTGTAGCATTCATGCAGGGAGTGTAGCATTCAAAGAAAAAGGCCAGTAACCCCAGAAAAGAACTTGGTACCTGCAGTGTTAATGGAAGGGGATTCCCCTTCCAAACACTAGCATACTACTCCACCTTCTCCCCTCCTCCACACATCAACAACTCTTCAATTAATGTAAGTGACATGTTATTGTTCAATATTTGCATGTGTATTTAGGTATTCTTTATTAAATTATTTATTATTTAATGTCAAAAAGTTCTAAAAAATATTTTATTTAACTACTTTTGGAAGTCTTGGACGGATTAAATTTATTTCCATTATTTCTTATGGGGAAAATTGATTCGTTTTACGATTGTTTCGCTTTAAAATATGCCCTCTCTGACGGATTAATATCGTAAGTCGGGGTACCACTGTATATATATATATATATACAGTGGTACCTCGACTTACGATGGTCCCCAAACTCACCCTTTTATGTAAGTTTATTTTTTTAAACGCTTTTGTAAGTGTAATTTTGGGGATCTAAAAGGACTAGTCTATTTTATATCATTTCTTAAGGGGATAAATTCGTTTGGTAATGGCACTTGAACAGTATTCTGGAATGAAAAATATCGTAAGTCGAGGTACCACTGTATATATATATATATATATATATATATATATATATATATATATATATATATATATATATATATATATATATATACAGTGGACCCCGGTGTTCGTCCTGCTCAAAACAGGCCCTTTTATGTAAGTTTATTTTTTTAAATGCTTTTATAAGTGTAGTTTTGGGGGTGTAAAAGGACTAGTCTATGTTACATTATTTCTTAAGGGAATAAATTCGGTTGGTAATGGCACTTGAACAGCATTCTGTTACGAAAAATGGACGAACACCTGGGGTCCACTGTATATATATATATATATATATATATATATATATATATATATATATATACAGTGGACCCTCGGTTAACGAATACCCCGGAAATCGTGCAATTATGTAAGTATAATTTTGTAAGTTCTTGTGGAAGTGTTTTTTTGGGGGTCTGAAATAGACTAACCTACGTGAAATTTTCCTTAAGGGAGTAAATTGTTCGGTAATGGCACTTGAGCAGACTTCAGGAGTGAAGTTTTACGAAACTCGGGGTCCACTGTATATATGCAATATATATATATATATATATATATATATATATATATATATATATATATGCAATATATATATATATATATATATATATATATATATATATATATATATATATATATATGCAATATATATATATATATATATATATATATATATATATATATATATATCAATATATATATGCATATACAGTGGACCCCGAGTTTCGTAAAACTTCACTCTTGAATCTGCTCAATGCCATTACAACAATTACTCCTTAACCCTTGACTGTCGCAACCCTCAATCCTGAGTGCCATTCTGTTGTCGCAAAATATTCGGAAAAAAAAAAAATTATTTTTTCTTATCAAAATGTTAAGATTATTTTTCTGATTGTTTTTATCCTAAAAACAGATTTTTGCCATCAATACTTACCGAGATATGGAGGTGTAAAGTTGGCAGAAAATGAGCCGCGTATGGCAACATCGGCGACTGCCGCTCACTCAGTAAACATTTGTTTACTTCCATTCATAGATTTCTTGTTTTTTTCACTATTTTCTTATTTTGCGTAACTTATGTGGCCTGTGAGGCCAAGATAAGGTGCAATGTATATATATACATTCGTTGTATGCAACACAATAATAGCATAAACATTAGTATCTTTATATTGTTTACAAAACTTGTTTACACAAATGAACAATACAAAAAAATCTTTATTACTATTGTTCTATAATATATATACAAATGTATAGTCACTGGACATGTTCATAAAAGTTCTGCAGCTTGTGGAACTCTTTGAAACATGCACAGTGGTGTTTTACATTCCTCACACATAAAACGAATGTCTGCATTTTTGTGGGTGTTTTTTTGTATATGCACAGACAAAACATCTCTTCTGAGCAGTTTTCTTCAAAGTAGCAGCAGGCAGTTGTGTTAGGTAGTTATCCAAGGTTGATGGTCGTCTGGGTCGTCATTCCTTCCTTCCTACATTCCTTCTTTTCTTCCTACATTCCTTCCTACTTTCCTTCCTACCTTCCTTCCTTCCTTCCTTCCTTCCTTCCTTCCTTCCTTCCTACCTACCTACCTACCTACCTACCTACCTACCTACCTACCTACCTACCTACCTACCTTCCTACCTTCCTACCTACCTTCCTTCCTTCCTTCCTTTCATCTCGTCTTTCCTTTCTTCCTTCTGGTTTCTATAAATACACACATAGTCACTGGACACGTGCCTAGAACTGCTATAAGCTTCTGGAAGCTGGTTGTTGTGTCTGGGTCATCATTCCGACCTTCCTTCCTTTCTTCATTCCTTCTAACCTTTCTTCCTACATTCCTTCCTTCCTTTCATCTCGTCCTTCCTTTCTTCCTTCCTTCTGATTTCTATATATACGCATATATAATCACTGGACACTTCATAGAATTGCTATTAGCTTCTGGAAGCTGGTTGTTGTTTCTGGGTCGTCATTCATTCCTTCCTTCCTTCCTTCCAACCTTCCTTCCAACCTTCCTTCCTTCCTTCCAACCTTCCTTCCAACCTTCCTTCCTACATGCCTTCCTACATTCCTTCCTACATTCCTTCCTACCTACCTTCCTTCCTTTCTTTCATCTCCTTCCTTCCTTCCTTCTGGTTTCTATATATACGCATATATAGTCACTGGACACTTCATAGAACTTATATTAGGCTTCTGGAAGCTGGTTGTTGTGAGTGTGTGGACTTGTAAATATGCTGAGTCAGGGTGCGGCTGCTGTCAAAATGACATATTATACCACCACTCACCTGTCAACACCCATGGGGTTCCAAGCTCTTCTTCCCCACAGTCCTTTCTACCTAATTACGTACCTACTTATGTACCTACTTACGTCCTACTTCGTCCTACTTGCTTACCTACTTGCTTACCTACTTGCTTACCTACTTGCTTACCTACTTGCTTACCTACTTACCTACCTACTTGCCTACCTACTTACCTACTTGCCTTCCTACTTACTTGCCTACCTACTTACTTACATACCAACCTATTTCTATTGTTCTATAATATATATACACATATAATGACTGGACACTTTCCATCAACTTCCCTTACCGCTTGAAGTGTGTGGACTTCCTCTCATCTCCTTTCTTTCTTCTTTTGTGCTTTCCTTCCTCTCATCTCTACTTCCTTTCTTTCTTTCCTTCCTTCCTTTCCTCCTTCCTTCCTTTCCTCCTTCCTTCTTTACTTCCTTTCATCTCTTCTTTCCTTCCTTCCTTCCTCTCATCTCTTCCTTACTTTCTTTCTTTTTTCCTTCATTCCTTCTGGTATCCTGGGCATTGCTTTCGGTCACAAACTCCTCAAAACCATGAAATTCATCTTCAGAGACACTTCCATCTGTGTTAGAGCTATCATTGAGGAAGAAAACAGTCCCAGATGCGCCGGGGAGTCAGATAATTCTTACCGCTAGGCATGCTGAACAAGGACTACTGAAATGGCGTTCCCACAATGCACCACTGGCTGCCCGATTTTTTTTATACTGCGCACACTGACCACACAGACCCATTCTCTCACATGTAGGCCTACCAGCTTTCTCCTGTTTGATTTGATGCCGCTAGAATTTAGGCGTATAGATACGTCCGAAACAGTGGCTCGTAAGACATATATATACGACCGAAACAGTCAAAGGGTTAAGGAAAAATTTCACGTAGGTTAGTCTATTTCAGACCCCCAAAAATACACTTCCACAAGAACTTACAAAATTATACTTACATAATTGCACGATTTCCGGGGTATTCGTTAACCGAGGGTCCACTGTATATGCATATATATATATATATATATATATATATATATATATATATATACTGTATATATATATATATATATATATACAGTGGTACCTCGAGTTACGTATTTTTCGTTTGAGAATGTTGTTCAAGTGCCATTACCAACAATTTATCCCATAGGAATAATGTAAAATAGACTAGTCCTTTTACACCCCAAAAATATACCTACAAAGCATTTAAAAATAAACTTACATAAAAGGGCGATTTTGGGGACCATCGTAACTCAAGGTACCACTGTATATATATATACATGTATATATACAGTGGTACCTCCACTTATGATATTTTTCATTCCAGAATGTTGTTCAAGTGATTACCAAACGAATTTATCTCCTTAAGAAATGATGTAAAATAGACTAGTCCGTTTAGACCCCAAAATTACACTTACAAAAGCATTTAAAATAAACTTACATAAAGGGTGTGTTTGGGGACCATCGTAAGTCGAGGTACCACTGTATATACAGTGGTACCCGGTTACGATGGTCCCCAAACTCACCCTTTTATGTAAGTTTATTTTTTAAATGCTTTGTAAGTGTAATTTTGGGGGTCTAAAAGGACTAGTCTATTTTACAACTTTCTTAAGGAGATAAATTCGTTTGAATGGCACTTGAACAGCATTCTGAATGAAAAATATCTAAACGTACCACTGTAAAAAAAAAATATATATATATATATATATATATATATATATATATATATATATATATATATATATATGAATACATATATATATATATCAGTGTAGTATATATATTAGTGTATCAACAATTTATTCCAGTATGAAGTCTGCCAAATATAACATTTAATATAATAGTATATTATATACTGTATATATATATATATATATATACAGTGGTACTGACTGATGGTCCCAAATCCCTTTATGTAAGTTTATTTTTTAAATGCTTTGTAAGTAATTTGGGGGTCTAAAGACTAGTCTATTTCATCATCCTTATGGAAAAATCTTTGTAATGCCTTACATTCTGAATGAAATATTATCAGTCCACTGTATATATATTATATAACAGTGCAGTTATGTCATGATAAGTTTATAAATCTTTTAGATATTGGGTGTAAAAGGACTAGTCTATTTTACATTATTCCTTATGGGGATAAATTCATTTGGTAATGGCATTGAACAGCATTCTCGAACGAAAATATCGTACTCAGGTTCCACTGTATATATATATATATATATATATATATATATATATATATATATATATCGTAATAGGTAAAAAATTTCAATTAGCAGTAAGTGATTCAGTTAGTCAGTAAGTGATTCAGTCAGTCAGTAAGTGATCAGTCAGTCAGTAAGTGATTCAGTCAGTCAGTAAGTGATTCAGTCAGTCAGTAAGTGATTCAGTCAGTCAGTAAGTGATTCAGTCAGTCAGTAAGGATTCAGTCAGTCAGTAAGTGATTCAGTCAGTCAGTAAGTGATTCAGTCAGTCAGTAAGTGATTCAGTCAGTCAGTAAGTGATTCAGTCAGTCAGTAAGTGATTCAGTCAGTAAGTCAGATCAAAACACAATTCACAATCACAAGTTGTAGCAGAGAAGAGGGACTGTACACGTATGAAGTATGAATACTGGGATGGTGGGGTGGTGGCAGGGGCAGGATGGGAGGGTGGTGTGGGTGGGTGAGGGTGGCGGTAGGTTTCCCCCATTGACTCAATGGCGTAACCCACCATGGGCGACCACGCGCTCAAAATTTTTTCCCCTTCTGCTAACCGTGTAAAGATAATTTTACATAGTGTTACATAAAAATGGGCCGCAATTCTTCAGTCATGCTATACCCAAATTGTGCCAGATAAACTTGTGTTAAATGATGGTCTACTATACATGTTATGGTTTAATAACAAATAATGAGCAAACAAAACACTCACCACTCGTAAGGTTAGGAAGACGAACTCTGATGACTTGTGATGATGATGATAATGACGATGATGATGGTGATGAGAGTTGGCCATGCAGTTACTGATGACAGTTGAATGGAGGTCATTATATGGAGTGTAACTACATGGCATGATGAGTCTAGTGTGTGGATTCTAACTCTTTACTGCCAGCATCACTGCCGATAATAGGCGGCTGGACATTCGCAAATGTTCGAAGCTCGCAAAAGTGGAACTCGCGAATGTGGAGGGCCACCTGTAACAAGTCCCAAAACCACTTTTCGTTGTGGCATTTAGGCCAGAGTTCTTGCCAAATGTCATTTTCAGTAAATATATTTTTTTTTCATTTGCTCATAACTCTGATTTTGGCTCGCAACTCAAAGCAAAAAATCGATCGAGCGACGGCTCGTAACTCGGAAAACTCGTAAATTGGGGCATGCGTAAGTCAAGGTACAACTGTATAAAAAAACACCAAAAAATGCGAAGAAACATGAAATAGTTTACGGTGAAGTTCTGGCAGGTCATGTTTGTTTGGTCGAGTGCCGAGCAAATGGTCGACTACCAAGCGATTTTTTTATCGAACAAAGCATTTGAATACCGAATTGTTTGAGTACCGAGGTTCTACTGTACTTATAGAAATAAATACTATATTATATTATTATTATAACAGTAAACCCTCCATTTGACAGACTTAGAAAATATGGAACAAAATCTGCTGCATTAATAGATTTGGAAATTATGGACAAAGTCCTTTGGTCACAGAATTGTTCATTGTTACAATCACTATAATCTTTTCTCTATCCAACACAGTTGTCATTACTGGCCACAATTAGTCTGTTAAATAGAGGGTTTACTGTTGCATTATTTATGTTCTTATTAACCAGGCATAACACGAGGCACAAAACACTTTTTGACATCCCACGTGTCCGTCTCATACTATGCAAAAATGCAATGCACATACAGGGCCTGAAGATCTGGAACTCTTTGCCTGAAACAGTAAGAGGTCCCCTGCCCACAAATCAATTTAGGATTATTCTCAAAAATCATCTCATCTCTCAATAACAACCATACCCAAACTATGCTAAACTCTAACCAAATTTAAAGCAACTCTCCCAAATACATATTTTATTATCCCTTAACTATTAAGCCATTATTGCAAACTTAAAAATGTATGTTTGTATCATTAATTGTACTTTTTTTTTTTCAATAAGTCGGCCGTCTCCCACCGAGGCAGGGTGACCCAAAAAGAAAGAAAATCCCCAAAAAGAAAATACTTTCATCATCATTCAACACTTTCACCTCACTCATACATAATCACTGTCTTTGCAGAGGCACTCAGATATGACAGCTGAGAATAAGTCCCTCCCAACTGTCACTATCCCAGACCCCTCCTTTAAAGTGCAGGCATTGTACTTCCCATTTCTAGGACTTAAGCCCAACTAAATCAATTAACTGGTTTCCCTGAATCCCTTCACAAAATATTACCCTGCTCACACTCCAACAGCTTGTCAGGTTCCAAAAACCATTCGTCTCCATTCACTCCTATCTAACACACACATGCTTGCTGGAAGTCCAAGCCAATCGCTCACATAACCTCCTTTATCCCCTCCCTCCAACCTTTACTAGGACGACCCCTACCCCGCCTTCCTTCCCCTACAGATTTATACGCTCTCCAAGTCATTCTACTTTGATCCATTCTCTCTAAATGGCCAAAAAACCTCAACAACCCCTCTTCAGCTCTCTGACAAATACTTTTAGTGACTCCACACCTCCTCCTAATTTCCACACTCCGAATTTTCTGCATAATATTTACACCACACATTGCCCTTAGACATGACATCTCCACTGCCTCCAGCCGCCTCCTCGCTGCAGCATTTGCAACCCATGCTTCACACCCATACAAGAGTGTTAGTATCACTATACTTTCGTACATTCCCTTCTTTGCCTCCATGGATAACGTTTTTTGTCTCCACAGATACCTCAATGCACCACTCACCTTTTTTCCTTCATCAATTCTATGGTTAACCTCATCCTTCATAAACCCATCTGCTGACAAGTCAACTCCCAAATATCTGAAAACATTTACTTCTTCCATAATCCCTCTCTCCAATGTGATATCCAATTTTTTTTTATTTAAATCGTTTGATACCCTCATCACCTTACTCTTATCTATGTTCACTTTCAACTTTCTACCTTTACACACCCTCCCAAACTCGTCCACTAACCTTTGCAAATTTTCTTTAGAATCTCCCATAAGCACAGTATCATCAGCAAAAAGTAACTGTGTCAACTCCCATTTTGCATTTAATTCCCCATAATTTAATCTCACCCCTCTCCCCAACACCCTAGCATTTACTTCTTTTACAACCCCATCTATAAATATGTTAAACAACCATGGTGACATTACACATCCCTGTCTAAGACCTACTTTTACTGGGAAGTAATCTCCCTCTCTCCTACACACCCTAACCTGAGCCTCACTCTTTACAGCCTTCAGTAACTTACTACCTATTCCATACACTTATTCCCCTATAATTCTTACAATCTCTTTTATCCCCCTTCCCTTTATATAAAGGAACTATACATGCTCTCTGCCAATCCCTAGGTACCTTCCCCTCTTTCATACATTTATTGAACAAAAATACCAACCACTCCAACACTATATCTCCCCCTGCTTTTAACATTTCTGTCATGATCCCATCAGTTCCAGCTGCTTTACCCCCTTTCATTCTACGTAATGCCTCACGCACCTCCACCACACTCACATCCTGCTCTTCTTCACTCCTAAACGATGTTATACCTCCCTGGCCAGTGCATGAAATTACCGCCTCCCTTTTTTTCATCGACATTTAAAAGTTCCTCAAAATATTCCCGCCATCTACCCAATACTCCAGCTCCCCATCTACTAACTCCCCTACACTGTTTTTAACTAACAAATCCATTCGTTCCCTATGCTTTCTTAACTTGTTTATCTCACTACAAATTTTTTTCTTGTTTTCAGCAAAATTTCTTGACAGAGCCTCTCCCACTCTTTCATGTGCTCTCCTTTTGCACTCTCTCACCACTCTCTTCACCTTTCTTTTGCTCTCCATATACTCTGCTCTTCTATTAACACTTCTGTTTTGTAAAAACCTCTCATAAGCTACCTTTTTCTCTTTTATCACACTTTTACTTCTTCATTCCACCACTCACTCCTCTTTCCTCCTGCACCCACCCTTCTATAGCCACAAACTTCTGCCCCACATTCTAATACTGCATTTTTAAAACTATCCCAACTCTCTTTAACCCCCCCACTACTCATACTTGCACTAGCCCACCTTTTTGCCAATAGTTGCTTATATCTCACCCTAACTTCCTCCTCCCTTAGTTTATATACTTTTACCTCTCTTACTTGCTGTTGCCATTTTCTTTTGTCCCATCTGCCTTTTACTCTAACTGTAGCTACAACTAAATAATGATCCGATATATCTGTTGCCCCTCTATAAACATGTACATCCTGAAGCCTACCCATCAACCTTTTATCCACCAATACATAATCTAACAAACTACTTTCATTACGTGCTATATCATACCGTATACGTGTATACTTATTTATCCTCTTTTTCATAAAATATGTATAACTTTTTACCAAACCTCTTTCCACACATAGCTCAATTAACAGTTCCCCATTTACATTTACCCCTGGCACCCTAAATTTACCTACTACTCCCTCCACAACATTTTTACCCACTTTAGCATTTAGATCCCCAACCACAAGTACTCTCTCACTTGGTTCAAAAATCCCCACGCACTCACTCAACATTTCCCAAAATCTCTCTCTCTCCTCTACACTTCTCTCTTCTCCAGGTGCATAAACACTTACTATAACCCACTTTTCACATCCAACCTTTATTTTACTCCACATAATCCTTGAATTTATACATTTATAATCCCTCTTTACCTGCCATAACTGATTATTCAACATTATTGTCACTCCTTCTTCAGCTCTAACTCTATTTGAAACTCCTGACCTAATCCCATTTATTTCTCCCCACCGAAACTCTCCTACCCCCTTCATCTTTGTCTCACTTAAAGCCAGGACATCCAGCTTCTTTTCATTCATAACATCTACAATCATCTCTTTCTTATCATTCGCACAACATCAACGCACATTCAAACATCCCACTTTGACGGTTTTCTTCTTTTTCCTCACAGGCGACTTCATATAAACCTCCTACAAGATCAGGACTCACTAGTAACTGAATTCACAAACACTATGAGCAACTGCTTGCTGCTCCCGACAATAACAAAACCTACGAGAATCTCTGAGACCTGTGCTCTCTATTAGACCATATCTGGACTAACACCATATCCCCATTAAAATCAGGCATAATCACAGACAATACCACTGACCACTACCCAACCTTTCTCATAACAAATCTTGGAAAATTACCACTAGAGACTACTAAAGTTACCTTCAGACTACATAATGAAACAGCTATAAATAGCTTTATAACAGCTATAGCAAACATTGACTGGCAAACAGAAATAGACAACTTCCCAGATACTGACTTATGTATTAATAATTTTCTTAAAAAGACCCAATAGCACTGCCCTAAAAAAACTAAATAAATCACAACTAAAAGATTAAATAGTCCCTGGCTAACCCCCAGCATACTTAAGTCCATTAATATAAAGCACCTATATGAAAAACAGTACAGAATGGGACAAATATCAAGAGAACAAACAAAACGCTACTCATCAAACCTAACGAGTCTGATAAGAAGGTCAAAAAAACTGTACTATGAGAACAGATTACATAACTTAAAAGGTGATATAAAAAAGACCTGGAAACCCCTATCTGAAATTCTAGGAACAAAAAAGATATCCACAAACAGAACAATCAAGCTAACAAAACCAGATGAACCCCTACTCCCACCTATTGAAACAGCAAACAAACTCCATGATTTCTTCTCCACCATAGGTAAAAAGCTGGCAAGCAAAATCCCAAGTTCAAATACTCCACCTAACGACTATCTCACTGGCACCTATCCAAACACACTATTCCTAGCCCCAACCAACCCAATAGAAGTTTCACTTATAATCAACACATTAAAAAACAAAGCAGGTGACCTAAATAACTTACCACCTTATATATACAAAAAAGCCTCTCAAGTTCTCTCACCAATTATTGCAACACTCTTTAACAAATCCATTGAATCCTCTACCTTCCCATCAATACTCAAAATAGCGAGGGTCACCCCAATACATAAGGGAGGAGATCAACAGACCTGAATAACTACAGGCCGATATCTAACTTACCCCTTCTCTCCAAAATCTTTGAAAAATTAATTCATAGACAAATATATTCCTACCTCACCTCCAACAACGTACTCAACCACTGTCAATTTGGATTCAGGCCTAATAAAAATACAAATGATGCCATTATACACATGTTAGAAATAATTTACACCGCCCTTGAGAAAAAGAAATCCCAGTGGGAATCTTCATTGATTTACGTAAAGCTTTTGATACAGTTGACCATGATCTGTTACACTTAAAATTATCGCACATGGTATAAGAGGACACTCCCTAAACTACCTAAAATCAATTTAGCAACAGAAACCAATATGTGTACACAAATGGAGCTAGCTCCACCCGCAAACTATTACCGTAGGTGTCCCACAGGAAGTGTTCTTGGCCCACTACCTTTCTCATTTACATTAACGACCTACCAAATGCATCTCAACTACTCAAACCCATACTTTTTGCAGATGACACTACATACGTTATCTCCACCCAAGCCCAGACACACTAGCAACACTGCAAATACTGAATTGCAGAAAATATCCTACCTGGATGATGACCAACAAACTTACTCTCAATATTGATAAAACCTATTTTATCCAGTTTGGGAACAGAGCTACAAACGCACCACTTCAACATAATGATAAACGGGTCCCCTATCACAAAACTCACAGAGGGAAAATTCTTAGGAATCCATCTTGACAGTGGCCTCAAATTTCAGACACATATACAACAAATTCCAAGAAAGTCTCAAAGACCGTGGGAATACTATCCAAGATACGGTACTATGTTCCACAACCAGCTCTCCTTACCCTATATCACTCACTCATTTACCCCTACCTCACCTATGGAATCTGCGCATGGGGCTCTACATCAATAACTCATCTCAGACCACTAATAACACAACAAAAGGCAGCAGTTAGAATGATAACAAATTCTCACTCCAGGCAACATACTCCACCAATATTCAAAAACCTAAACTTACCCAACAAGACATCCATACTTTTTACTGTGCCTATTACATACATAGAACACTCTATGCAAATATTAACCCACCACTCAAACTTCTCCTTACAAACAAACAAACAAACAAACAAATTTTATTTCATTGCAGGTTACATGGGTATGGGAAATTACAATGTAAATTGAGTGCAAGGAGAGCCACTGACATGCCATGGCATTAGGGGCAGCTTATTCTAGTCCTTAAAAAACTATGTACTTAATATTAGAGAAATTTATTGAGTTTATTCTAGTTAAAAATTATTTTCAAAATTACAATATGATGAAATTTTACTGTTTAAATTATTATATAATGATATTAGATCTTAGATTGTTACAGGTAAGTTAAGATTCTTGAATGATAATATGGAATTGAGATTATCTTAAGGAAAATAACATTGAGCATTTTTGACATTAACTTATAATATGGTAGGGGGTAACATAATAGTAACATATTATTAAAAATTGAGATTATCGTATAGGAAAGTAACAATGAGCATTTTTCAAAGTAGTTTATAGCATGATCATTTAGGTTTGGGTGAGTAGGTGGTTTTTGAGTTGAGTCTTAAAATTGATTTTCAGACAAGATTATCTTAATATTTACTGGTAATGAATTCCAGATTCTGGGGCCCTTTATGTGCATAGAATTTTTACATAGGTTGATATGAACACGGGGTATATCAAAAAGTGATCTGTGTCGTGTGTTGTGGTCATGGGTCCTATTAAAGTTGGTGAGGAGAGTTTTGAGCAGAGGGTTTATATTAGAGTGTAAAGTTTTATATATGTAGTAGGCACAAGAGTAAGTATGAATGTTCTTTACGGTGAGTAGTTTGAGACTTTTGAATATTGGTGGAGTATGCTGTCTAGAGTGGGAATTTGTTATCATTGCTTTAATTTGTTTAATCTGATTTAATTAATTTTATAATGAAGACAAAAGTACAAAACTATGTTTAAAAAATGTCATGTCTAAACTATGTTCAAATTTCATAGCTTAAATACTCACCTATACTCATTGTAAACTATCTACAAAAAATCTTACAATTTAGTTTTAAGTTAATTTTAAGTCTGCCCAAAATGCCAATTTTAACAGGACACATGACCATAACACTAGACACAGATCACTCCTCGATGTTCCCCGTGTCCATCTAACAGTATGTAAAAACTCAATGCATATAAAAGGCACGAAAATTTGGAATTAATTACCTGTCATTGCCAAAGAAACCCTACCTGTACCCCAATCTCCAAACATGCTAAAAATCACCTTCTCACCCAAAGCTAATTGCTCAATATCAAACATTCTCAGCAAAGTAGAATAATCACTTAACGTAAAAAACCTGACTAATCAATTGAATGTAAACCTGTCCTATGAACTATTACATACTTAGCTAATTGGATTTCCACAACACTTACATTATAATGATCCACTGCAAACCAACTGCAGTGCAATTAATTGTTTTAAATTGTTATCTCACTCAATTAGTTGCATTGCTACAATTAATTGATATGTTCAATTTATATTCAAACTTTATAACTTAGATATGCAACTTTACTTATTTTATAAATTATCAACCATAACTTTTTATTATTTTATTATTATTATTGCTTTAATTTGTTTAATCTGATTTAATTAATTTTATAATGAAACAAAAGTACAAAACTATGTTTAAAAATGTCATGTCTAAACTATGTTCAAATTTCATAGCTTAAATACTCACCTATACTCATTGTAAACTATCTAAAAAAAATCTTACAATTTAGTTTTAAGTTAATTTTAAGTCTGCCCAAAATGCCCTGCATATTAGCCCTTTGGGGGTCCAAGGGGTCTCTGAAACTCGTTCTCAGGGTCCACGAATTTTAAAAAAAAAAAAAAATTATTTTTTCTTATGGAATGATAGAGAATCTTTTCCGATCATAACGCCACAAAAATTATGAAATTTGATCGAAAACTAACGGAATTATGCTTTCGCGAAATTAGCGGTAGCCATGACACTTACGCATCGGCGATTTCGCCCACTTTGAGCCCTATTTTCGGCACATTCCAATGTTTCAGTCTACTAAAATTATAGCTATTTCGCTAGAACTCCATTTCTTCTATCGATTGAGTACAAGAAACCGCCTATTTATCAATTTTCAACTACCCAAAATAGTGGTCAGAAAATGGCAATTTGGCCAATTTCACAACAAATTTCAAACGATGCCAATTTCAAAATAGGGTCCATAATAAACAAGGCAGACATTCTGGCACTAAAATAACGTCTTCTGTTCATTAGTCACGTCTCCAGGCCCTTCTTACATTACTTTTGCTTTCCATTTTGAATTTTTATTCTCACAAAAATAGAAGATTTACTGTTATGTATACAACTGCATCACTGTAAAAATGGTATAAATAATATCAGAGCACTTGTGCATGAATATTAGACTCACCAGTTGATGTGTATTGGACGCATGGTGTGATTTGTTTACTCTTGAACATCGTCAAAAATCGAACATTTTCGCTACTTTGAGCTCAATTTCAAGGTACTTGTTATTGTCAAACCAATCAAAATCATCTCTATTTCTGTAGTATATCTTCCATTCTATCAAATGAGACCAAGAAAACAAGAATACAACAATAAATACCATACGAAAATAGACTGCAAAGTCGCTGTTTTAAACCAAAAACACGGTCAGAGTTTTTCTTTCCTCATTATGCACTGTGTGGGCAGGAATTTTTTATACTGCGCACACTGACCGCACAGACCCATTCTATCACATCTAGGCCTAACAGCCTGTTTCTGCTTGATTTGAGGGGCTAGAATTTAGGCGTACTAGTACGTCAATAACCCCAGTGCGTAAGACGTACTAGTACGATCAAAACCCCAAAGGGTTAGGGGCTTTAGGCATGTACACCTCATGCAATCTCAATAACCAAATGTAATTCTTTGTATCATGTCCAAATAAACTATTATTATTATTATTATTATTATTATAGTAAATCTATACAGAAAAAGGGGTTACTAGCCCATTGTTCCCGGCATTTTAGTTGACTTTACAACACGCATGGCTTACGGAGGAAAGATTCTTATTCCACTTCCCCATGGATATAAAAAGGAAAAGAAATAAAAACAAGAACTATTAAGATAAAATCAAAGAAAACTCAGATGAGTGTATACATAAATGTGTATATGTATGTGTAGTGTGACCTAATGTGAAGTAGAAGTAGCAAGATATATCTGAAATCTTGCAAGTTTATGAGACAGAAAAAGACACCAGCAATCCTATCATCATGTAAAACAAATACAGGCTTTCATTTTACACTTACTTGGCAGGATGGTAGTACCTCCCTGGGTGCTGTCTACCAACCTACTACGTACTATGGGTGAAATTATTGATGATAAAGCTTATTTGATTCTCAACATCAAAACCATCTCTTATTCTCACTATAATGTTCTTTTTCCAGCCAATTATTTCAGCTGATGGCCAAATTTTGCTGTCTTATAGTCCAAGCGCAACTGGATAAAACTTGCCAGAACAGTACGGTCAAGACCACTCAATTGGTCTCCTAAACACACCATTTTCAGGTTTTCTGGAGATACCTGGAGAAGTTTACAAAGTGTGTGAAAGAGAGAATTAACTTGAGGCACCTTAAAACTGGCAACACACTTTCTATATTCATTCCATCACAGATTACAGCCATTGCTCCTGTTGCACTGTATTCAAATTTCATGAGGTGGTCAGAACAATGCGATGAAATCTAAGACCAAGCTCTAGAAGCACACTTTCCAAATTGGACCATCTAAAAAGTCACGTATACGCTCGGCTATTCCACTCACATAACGACAACTCACATAACGTACTGTTAATTGTACTACGTACCTCATATTAATAATAAACAAACTTAATTACAAAGTTAAAAATGTATGTATGTATCATAAATTATACCCCTCATATTAATAATAGAGTAAAATATTGAATATCTGTATTCTACCACTCTTCACCTGTCTAAACTTAAATAGTCTATAAGTACAGTACAGGTTAAGTCTCCAAATGCCTAGGCAGATAAGTGGCTTTCTTTGTACCAATCAAATTATGAAATGTAAACATACACTGTAACCTTAGAAAAGAAATAAAATTTTATTTTATTTTTTATTTTATTGTAATTAAGTGGTACTGATTACGATATTTTTCATTTGAGAATGCTGTTCAGTGCCATTACCAACAATTTATCCCCATAGGAATAATGTAAAATAGACTAGTCCTTTTACACCCCAAAATATACTTACAAAAGCATTTAAAAAAAAAAACTTACATAAAAGGGCGATTTTGGGGACCATCGTAACTCGAGGTACCACTGTATTATTATTTTTTCCAACATCTGCCATCTCCCACCAAGGTAGGGTGACCTGAAAAAGAAGAAATACTCTAACCATCATTCACTCTTACTGTCTCACCAGAGGCATGCCGATATAAAAATGAAAATGAAAAGTTTTTTTCCTTGAAAAGCTTACAATGTGTGGTTTACATGTTATAAAATAAATTACAAAGAAGGCCACTAGCATGCCTAGGCATTTCAGGCAGACTAATTTACTCTATATTGATATATGTTATGGAGCAGTACATTTTAACATACATTTTTAGATATGTACATGCATAATTAGATACATACAGTGGTACCAGTTACGATGGCCCCCAAAATCGCCCTTTTATGTAAGTTTATTTTTTTAAATGCTTTTGTGTATATTTTTGGGGGTGTAAAAGGATAGTCTATTTTACATTATTCTTATGGGGATAAATTTGTTTTAAGGCACTTGAACAGCATTCTCAACAAAAAATATCGTAACTCGGGGTACCACTGTACATATTTAGGTGCATACACATAATTAGTTTTATTATAGTGCAGTAGTACAAAACCTATAAAATATTACAAATGGTAAATTTAGTACAGTGAACCCCGGGCATGGCTCAGAGCTCGGCCAAATCGGGCGACGGGTTTTTTACAATATTTTGATTTATTAGGCGGCCACTGGAGTTCGGCGAGCGGCTTCCGTCCCGAACGCGTACGCGGTGGCCCAGCCGCCCAGGCACTCAGGGGTTTTGTTTTCAACACAAACACTACCCACGCACCACCCAGATTCATACCAAATATTGTCATTATTCCAGTGTTTTTAGTTCTTGCAACCTAAAAAGCCACCTGGGCCCCGAAAGCTCCTAGTGCCAAGCCTGTGGTAAAGAATATAGGGGGCATTATGAGGGAGGAGCATTCATGCGGGGGTGTAGCAAGGATGCAGGGAGGTAGAGGATGGGGAGGTAGCAGGGATGCAGGGAGTGTAGCAGGGATGGGGAGGTAGCAGGGATGCAGGGAGTGTAGCAGGGATGCAGGGGGGGGTAGCAGGGTGCAGGGAGGTAGCAGGGGTGCAGGGAGGAGCAGGGATGCAGGGAGTGTGCAGGGATGCAGGGAGGAGCAGGGATGCAGGGGGGTGAGCAGGGATGCAGGGAGGTAGCAGGGATGAGGGGGGTAGCAGGGATGCAGGGGTGTAGAGGCATGCAGGGGTGGTAGGAATGCAGGAGGGGCATTCATGAGGGGGCATTCATGCAGGGGGGTGCATTCATGCAGGGAGGAGATTCTGCGGGGAGTGTAGCATTCATGAGGGAGGTAGCATTCATGCAGGGAGTGTAGCATTCATGCAGGGAGTGTAGCATTCATGCAGGGAGGTAGCATTCTGAGGGAGTGTAGCATTCATGCGGGAGTGTAGCATTCATGAGGGAGTGGCATTCATGCAGGGAGTGTAGCATTCATGGGGGAGTGTAGATTCATGCAGGGAGTGTAGCATTCATGCAGGGGTGTAGCATTCAAAAAAAAAGGCCAGTAACCCCAGAAAAGAACTTGGTACCTGCAGGTTAATGGAAGGGGATTCCCCTTCCAAACACTAGCAGGTACCACCTTCTCTCCTCCTCCCGTCCTCCCACATCAAAACTCTTCAATAAATGTAAGTGACATGTTATTTATATTTATTTTAATTTTTTTATAAAATTGTGTTTAATTTAATGTCAAAAAGTTCTAAAAATATTTTATTTTAATACTTTTGGATGTCTGGGACGGATTAATTTTATTTCCATTATTTCTTATGGGGAAATAAAAATCGGAGTTCGAAAACC
>WNWK01015753.1:0-46873 GCA_009830355.1 Cherax destructor
GTAGGTTCTGTCACAAACTGCTTAAAAAACAACCCTGAACTACTTTTAAAAATTCGTTAGATTCTAAATCCCTGTCAAGAAATTCCAATCAATTTGACTAAAGTTAAAGCCCCCTAGAATTACTACGTTATCATGCCTTGTGGCCTTAACAATTTCCTCCCAAAGTAGTCTCCCTTGTTCCCTATTTAAGTTTGGAGGACGGTATATCACACCTAAAATCAATTTTCACACCCTCTGAAAATTTTATCCAGACAGACTCTGTATGCATTATTTTAGACTTTATACCCACTTTTATGCAACAATTTAAATGATCACGAACATAGAGTGCCACACCACCCCCTTCCCGATACTTTGTCTACTTGGAACAATTTAAAACCCTGGATGTGACATTCAGCAGGCATGCCCGATTTTTCATATTAAACCATGTCTCAGTTATTGCAAAAACATCAATATTACCCGCACTAGCAACTAATCTCAACTCGTCAATCTTTTTCCCAAGACTACGACTATTGGTGTAATACACATTTAAAGACCCTACTTTCACTTTACCCTTCCTGCTCATTTCTTTTTTTCCACTATACCTATTACTGTCCTTGTCACCTAGTGCCATGGCTTTCCAGTATCAACCTCATTATGTCTATTACTAGTTCCCCTAGAACTCATAATATTAATACACTGGGATTTCACTGTTTTTTCCCAAAACCCATACCACTAACTTTTTCTAGTTTAAAGCCCTAACAGCTCCCTCCAGTGCAGTTGCCAGTGCCCCACCCCACACCTGGATAAGTGAACCCCATTCCTGGCATACATGTCATTTCTACCATAGAAGAGGTCCCAGTTGTCAAGGAATGTTACTGCATTTTCCTTACAATATTTGTCCAGCCAGAAATTTGGGACACCAATTGCCCTGGACAGCCATTCATCTCCAACCCCTCCTTGGCAAAATACCACATATGACAGGGTTCCCACCCTTCTTCCTAATTATGTCTATTGCTGACCTATATCTGCTAGTCAGGTCCTCACCCTCGTCTGCAACATCGTTGCCTCCAGCACTGAGACAGATAATAGGATTGCTCCCATTACCTCTCATGATGTGGTCCAGACGGCTAACAATATGCTCCATCCCAGCCCCAGGAAAGCAAACCCTTTGTCTCCTACTTCTATCTTTCAAGCAGAAGGCTCTATCCATGTACCTAATCTGACTATCCCCAACAAGAAAAATGTCCTTACCTTCCTTGGTGTCGTTCGTCGTGATGTTCCCAGTAGTCGACTCATATTCATCGGGTAGCACGGAGAATCGGTTCGATGTTTCCACAACAAGTTCCTGGTTCTTCGTTGATTCTACCTCTCCATCCGTCCTCTTGATCTTTAACTTTGTCCCATGCATTCCAGCCACTGTCCAGGTTCCTTTCTTGGCTTGAGGATTCTCAACAGGAGGATTACTACGAATCCTCTTGTTTTCCTCAGTCAGTCGCTGTATCTCAAGCTTAGCTACCCTCAGTTCTTCCTTCAGCTGCTGGTAGAGTAGCTCAAGAGAGGACATCTTGTTCAGATTCACAGAGAGCACAAGAGACACGTCTTCACTGAGTTAAAGTAGTTTTGAAAATAATATGAATATTTCTTTTGGTTTATATAAATTGGATTCATTTATAATTAATAAAATTTGGGAAGAATTTAATGATGAACTGCACTAATCTTAATTCTTGGGAATATTTTCAGGTCCTTTCTTATGTTCCTCTTCACAGAGTCAGGCGATGTTACGCTACTGTGAGGTGTGGTCTTTGTTAGTATGATGGGACTGTGAGGTGTAGTCTTGCCCCTTTATAAGCCTTCTTGTCTTGTTTTCTTTTATAGTTCCTTGATAATGTGAGTAATCACGAAAGCGCTTGGAATTCTTCATTTTTCTTAGTGGTTGTCTTGCATATTTTGATATCACCTGTTTACTGTGATCTTTTGAATATATATATATATATATATATATATATATATATATATATATATATATATATATATATATATATATATATATATATATATATATGTCGTGCCGATTAGGTAAAACTTGCGATTTTGGCTTAAATAGCAACGCTCACCTTGCCATATAAGACAAGTGAAAATTTGTGTATGCAATAATTTCGCCAAAATCATTCTGAACATAACGAAAAAATATATTCCATTGTGTTTGTTTATTATTAAATTAATGTTAACGTATCTAAAATATATATAGTTGGGTTAGGCTAAATTAAATTGCGCTTGTTGTAATAAGGTTAGGTAGGTTTTCAAAGTTTCTCTTGGAACAAAATTATAAATTCTTAATTTAACATAAATGAAAAAAATATATCTTTAAACGTATAAGAGAAAATTTTAGAAAGGACATATGTTTAGATGAGTTCTTGCTAATTGACCAGTTTTACCTAATCGGCACGACATATATATATATATATATATATATATATATATATATATATATATATATATATATATATAGGATGGGGTCCACCTCTGGTACAAATTGTGGGACCCATAGCCGCGGAGAAGTGGCTAAAATAGGTATATTTTATTACATAATATGGTACAAAAAACCTAAGAGATACATTGTTGATATAAAGATGGCATATACAGTACACGAGGTGAGAGATACATGTCTAGTACATATTGTTACATGTTTGTCACTGATTATAATGCGAAAATCTCATCCAGTTCTTCCGAGCTGGGGCGCGTGCCAGAATACAGCATGCATTACCCCTCTGAACAGCAGTGCTGAGTCGCTGGAACAGAAAACTAGCTGCCCAGGGATCCCTAGTTACCCTGTTGAGTCTTTTGCCCAGCTCCTTGAGGAACGTAGATGCACTCTTTCCCCATGAGCCAAGGGTCTCTGAGCCTATGGGAACAAACATATAATGATGGGCAAGTTCTCCATATTTTCTCTACTTCTGGGACTCCTGAAGGTGGCAGCTGCCTCCTTCCTCCCTGGTGTATGGAGATAGGTATCAGCCAAGGTAGATGCACATGTGTAGTCCACACCACCTGCTTGCCATCTGTCCAGGCTTGAAGCGTGATACCATCTGGACGCTTTTGACTGCCATCAGATCTGCATAGTTGGGGTGGTTCCCTTACTGCTGGGCATCTGGCTGTTGTGAGGCTCCTCTTGATAATGTTATTAACCTCTTCATGTCTTGCAATCTTACCCTCGGATTTCGATCACACAAGACCATGGTACCGAATCGGTCTGCTGCTTCACTGCCACAAATACACCTGTTTCGAGAATAAGGAGGCAAGTCGAAGGGCAACACCAATGCGGATGGTCTGTGGGTCAAGGCGTGTGCCAAGGCTGGAGTTGGGAACAGCCAAAAGAAAGTCCCCTGCATGAGGAGCTCTCACTGCAAGGAGGCGGGCTCTATCCTTCCCTGACACACTCTGAAGCATTGGTGAGGCTACATTCTCTACTATTGGGCCATCCCAGTGAGACTGTTTGTAGTTGTTGGGGAAAGCAGGCCTGGTTTCAGAGCCTGTTAGATTATCCCAGATCCTGTCTCCATCAACGAACTTTTGGTCATGGATTCCAGTCGTGTCCCTAAGATGTTCAGGGAGAATTGCTGTTACAAGCCCTCTGGATGCAATGCATGCATATATATATATATATATATGTCGTGCCGATTAGGTAAAACTTGCGATTTTGGCTTAAATAGCAACGCTCACCTTGCCATATAAGACAAGTGAAAATTTGTGTATGCAATAATTTCGCCAAAATCATTCTGAACATAACGAAAAAATATATTTCATTGTGTTTGTTTATTATTAAATTAATGTTAACGTATCTAAAATATATTTAGTTGGGTTAGGCTAAATTAAATTGCGCTTGTTGTAATAAGGTTAGGTAGGTTTTCAAAGCCATCGCTCTTACCAGTGCAGTTTGCAGGTGATGGAACGTCTAGTTAATAGACGTTTGATGTTGTGTTTAGAGACGCACAGTAGTCTCTCCACTAGTCAATATGGCTTTCGTAAGGGCCGTTCTACCATTGACCCTTTACTGCACTTGGATACGTATATTCGTAATGCCTTTGCTAATAACCACTCAGTAATCGCCATCTTTTTTGACCTTGAGAAGGCTTTTGACCCAGGCCCAGGCCCAGGTCCACTCCTTAGGCCTCCGTGGCAATCTACCATTTTTTCTTAAGGCCTTCTTAACTGAAAAACATTTCTGTGTCCGGGTTAGTAATGAGCTTTCCCCGGAGTTTATCCAAGCTGAAGGTGTCCCCCAGGGTTGTGTTCTGAGCACAGCACTCTTTCTCCTTGCTATAAATAATTTGGCATCTGTTCTCCCATCCAATATTTGGTCATCGCTCTATGTGGATGACTTTGCTATAGCTTGTGCGGGCGCTGACTGTCACCTCATTGCAGTTTCCCTCCAGCATGCCATCAACCGGGTTTCCGATTGGGCCACCACTCACGGGTTTAAGTTTTCTAGTGGCAAAACTCATGAAATTGCGTTTACTAGACGTTCAGTGGTCTCTGCTCATCCATTGTACCTATACGGCTCACGTATCCCAGAACGTGATACGGTCAGGGTTCTCGGCCTCCTGTTTGACCGTAGATTGTCCTGGAAACCTCACATTACCTCTCTGAAGTCGACTTGTCATAGCCGGCAGGAACTTCCTTAAACCCCTAGCACATCTGTCATGGGGGGCTGATCGTAGAACTCTCCTTCGCCTGCACTCAGCCCTAATTTTATCAAAACTCGATTATGGTGACCAGATTTATTCGGCGGCCTCCCATGCTACTCTTTCCAGCATTAATCCCATACATCACCAGGGATTGCGTTTATGCCTTGGTGCATTTCGTTCTTTCCCGGTTGAGAGCCTCTATATAGAGTGAACATTCCTTCCTTGTCCGATTGTCGTGATGCACATTGCCTTCGCTATTATGTTCGCTCTCATGACCTCCACAATCCTTCCATGTATAGGATTGTCACAGATGTTAGTAGACGCTCTTTATTTGTCTGTCGCTCCTGTTTACTTCGTCCCTTTTCTCTTCGTCTACATTCACTCTTGTCTTCCCTTCAGCTACCACCTTTCTATTTTCATGTGGCATCTCCCTTTCCCCTACCCCCTTGGGAAGTTCCTGCTGTCCGTGTATGTTCTATTCCTCTACCTTGCCCGAAAGCCCAACTACCTACGGCTTCTTCTCCCTCTTTTTTTCTAGACCACTTCATTTCTCATTCCCATGCCATCGCAGTGTATACCGATGGTTCAAAGTCATCTGACGGCGTTGGATTCGCAGCAGTGTTTCCGGACAGCGTCGTGCGAGGGCATCTATTACCCTCGGCTAGCATATTTACGGCTGAATTGTATGCCATTCTTGTGGCACTTATCCGTATTGCATCTATGCCTGTGTCACCATTTGTTGTCGTTTCAGACTCCCTTAGTGCTTTACAGGCTATCTGAAAATTTGATACACCTCATCCCCTAGTTCTTCGTATCCAACTGTGGTTGTGCTGTATCTCAAGCAAACACAAGGATATTGTTTTTTGTTGGGTCCCTGGTCATGTTGACGTACAGGGCAATGAACAGGCAGGTACTGCTGCGAGGTCAGCAGTACATGACCTTCCAGTTTCATATAGAGGTGTTCCATTCATGGACTATTTTGCGGTCATTGCTATCCACCTTTGCACCCGTTGGCAACAACGCTGGTCTGACCTGCTAAATAACAAACTTCATTCTATTAAACCGAGTATAGGTTTTTAGCCTTCTTCTTGTCACCAATGTCGAGGTTGGGAGACTACACTCTCCTGTCTTCACATCGCCACACTCGTCTTACTCACGGGTATCTCATGGAGAGGCTCCCTGTCCCTCTCTGTGAACATTGTCAGGTTCCAGTGTCTGTCCACCATATTATGTTGGACTGCCTACTCTATCAACGAGCACACAGAATTTACCTCCAATGGCATCTTCGCTCTGCGGCCCTTTCTTTACCTTCCCTTCTTGCCGATGGGCCCTCCTTTAATCCTGACTCTCTCATTGACTTCTTGACAGCAACTGACTTACTACACAAACAGTGAACATTATGCCTCTAGCACTCCCCTCAGTCCCTTCTACCTCAATCTCTTGCTATACTCTATCCTTGCACTATCCACTACCCTACTGCACTCCATACCCTACTAATTATCCCTCTCCCTCTTGCAATATATTCTTCCTGCATCCTGCACTACCCTGCAGTGCTGTATGACCCCTGTGGTTTAGCACTTCTTTTGATTATAATAATAATAATAACACCCCTCCTTCAGAGTGCAGACACTGCACTTCCCATCTCAAGGACCCAAGTCCGGCCTGCCAGTTTCCCTGAATCCATTCATAAATGTTACTTTGCCCATGCTCCAACAGCACGTCAAGTATTAAAAACCATTTGTCTCGATTCACTCTTATCAAATACGCTCATGCACGCTTGCTGGAAGTCCAAGCCCTTTGCACACAAAACCTCCATTACTTCTTCCCTCCAACCTTTCCTAGGCCGGCCCCTACCCCGCCTTCCCTCCGCTACAGATTTATACACTCGAAATCATTCTACTTTGTTCCAACCTATCTACATATCCAAACCACCTCAACAACCCCTCCTCAGCCCTATGGATAATAGTTTTCGTAATCCTGCACATCCTCCTAATTTCCACATCGAATTCGCTGCATTATATTCACACCACACATTGATCTCAGACATGACATCTCCACTGCCTCCAGCCTTCTCCTTGCTGCAACATTCACCACCCATGCGTCCCTTTTTCTCTATAGGAGACTAGTATTAAAGAAAACGAACAGGGCTAACTATGATATACATTCGTGATGCAAAATAAAGCTGAGAAAAATGCTATTTTGCTCTGGAAAAAAAAAATTGCGCTACCTTCCGCACGGATTATCTCGGAAGTAAGTTATTCATATATAAATTGCTCTGTAATCGTTAATAATCATAGGAATGAAATGAAATACACAGACAACATAAGAGAAAGGTTGTATTAATTAATGTTGTTCACCTTTTTGAGATGTCATAATTAGTTTTTGATTTATGTGAGGGTAAATGTCAGATATTTTCCAAAATGTCAAAACATACAAACTTTATTTTTTTTTAAGAATGAAGATAGCGTAGGTGATGCCAAAACAGCTTCTACAAGTCCCACTACGACAAACAAATTTTAGATATATGATGCTTGGTAAAAATTTGGTAAATATTTTTTTCTGTTGTTTGTTGGGCTATCTTTTTGAAACTTGGTACTAGAAAGGTGCTTCTTTACGTATAAAAAAAATGAACGAAATCGAACGAAAAATGAAGAAAAAAAATGAACCAAGGCCCCTTCAGACAGCAACCTCTCTGAAACCTCACCAAGTGCTGGATTGAGCATTTGTTTTAAGTGTTGTGGCGTTAAACCGGTGAAACCTCCTGCTGAACCCCTGTGGAAATGACATAGCAGCTTTATACACATCAGCGTCCTGTAAGGTTAAATGTTCTTTACCTGCTGCAATGTCAGGGAGGTCAATGTTGGAACTGGAAGCCCTGGGTGGATGTTTGTCCTTCAGGGCTGTAATGCTGTAATGGGGCTCTGGTGGTCTGGTGGCGAAAGCTCTCGCTTCACACGGCGATGGCCTGGGTTCGATTCCCAGCTAGGGCAGAAACATTGGGCGTGTTTCTTTACACCTGTTGTCTTTGTTCCCCATCAGTAAAATGGGTACCTGGGTGTTAGTCGACTGGTGTGAGTCGCATCCTAGGACACTGACCTAATCTGCCCGAAATGCTCAGCATAACAAGCGACTTTCTATATAGTAGTATGTCACTGATGTCAGCTAGGCCTGTATACCATGTACATGTACTTATAGTAAATAAAGATATTATTATTATTATTATTATTAGAGGAGATTATTTCCCAGAAAAATAGGCCTTATACACGGATGTGTGATGTCACAATGGTTGTTCAATATATTTATAGATGGAGTTATAAGAGAAGTGAATGCTCGGGTGTTGTCACAGTTGCTTTTGCTGATGACACTGTGCTTTTGGGATTCTGAAGAGAAGTTGCAGAGATTGATGGAGAGTTTGGTAGGGTATGTAAAAGACGGAAATTAAAAATGAATATAGGAAAGAGTAAAGTGAGGAGAATAACAACAAATTAGATTACGGAAGATTGAATATCAGATTGGAGGGAGAGAGTATGGATTAGGTGAATGTGTTCAGATATTTGGGAGTGGATGTGTCAACAGATGGGTCTATGAAGGATGAGGTGAATCATAGAATTAACGAGGGTAAAAAGGTGAGTGGTGCACTGAGTAGCTTGAGACAGAGAACTTTATCAATGAAAGCAAGAGGGAATGAATGAGAGTATAGTTATACCAACACTCTTGTATGGGTGTGAGACATGGGTTGTGATTCTTGCAACAAGGAGAAGGCTGGAGGCAGAGGAAATGTCATGTCTGAGGTCAATGTGTTGTGTGAATATAATGCAGAGAATCCATAGTTTGGAGATTAGGAGGTGTGGGATTACCAGAACTATTATCCAGAGGGCTGAGGAGGGGTTATTGAGATGGTATGGACATGATGAGAGGATGGAACAAAATAAAATGACTTTGAGAGTGTATAAATCTGTAGTAGAAGGAAGGCAGGGTAGGGGTCGGCGGTGAAAAGGTTGGAGGGAAGGGGTAAAGGAGGTTTTGTGTGAGAGGGGCTTGGACTTCCAGCAAGCGTGCGTGATAGAAGTGAATGGAGACAAATGGTTCTTAGGACTTGACGTGCTGTTGGAGTGTAAGCAAGGTAACATTTACGAAGGATTTCAGGGAAACCGGCAGGCCGAACTTCATTCCTGGAGATGGGAAGTACAGTGCCGGCACTCTGAAGGTGGGGTGTTAATGTTGCAGTTTTGTAGCTGTAGTGTAAGCACTCCTCTGGTAAGACAGGGCCAGAGGTGTTTATATATATATATATATATATATATATATATATATATATATATATATATATATATGTCGTGCCGATTAGGTAAAACTGGTCAATTAGCAAGAACTCATCTAAGATTAAGTCCTTTCTAAAATTTTCTCTTATACGTTTAAAGATATATTTTTTCATTTATGTTAATGTAAGAATTTATAATTTTGTACCAAGAGAAACTTTGAAAACCTACCTAACCTTATTATAACAAGCGCAATTTAATTTAGCCTAACCCAACTAAATATATTTTAGATACGTTAACATTAATTTAATAATAAACAAACACAATTAAATATATTTTTTCGTTATGTTCAGAATGATTTTGGCGAAATTATTGCATACACAAATTTTCACTTATCTTATATGGCAAGGTGAGCGTTGCTATTTAAGCCAAAATCAAAGTTTTACCTAATCGGCACGACATATATATATATATATATATATATATATATATATATATATATATGTCGTGCCGATTAGGTAAAACTGGTCAATTAGCAAGAACTCATCTAAAATTAAGTCCTTTCTAAAATTTTCTCTTATACGTTTAAAGATATATTTTTCTTCATTTATGTTAATGTAAGAATTTATAATTTTGTACCAAGTGAAACTTTGAAAACCTACCTAACCTTATTACAACAAGCGCAATTTATTTTAGCCTAACCCAACTAAATATATTTTAGATACGTTAACATTTATTTAATAATAAAAACACAATGAAATATATTTTTTCGTTATGTTCAGAATGATTTTGGCGAAATTATTGCATACACAAATTTTCACTTGTCGTATATGGCAAGATGAGAGTTGCTATTTAAGCCAAAATCGCAAGTTTTACCTGATCGGCACGACATATATATATATATATATATATATATATATATATATATATATATATATATATATATATATATATAGTAGTAGGCTTTAGTCAGAGCGGCTAACATTTTGGGGGCTCCCCAGCTTCCGACCCGCTCCTCAACCCTTTTGAGACCCCCATCCTTACCCCATTTTTACCCCTACTCCCACCCCATCCCCTTCTACTCCTGGATCGCCCCTCCTCGATTTTCGATTTTTTTCATTTTTCTCGAATATTTCATTTTCGAAGGTCCCCCTATATGGCATGGTATTTTCTCGATATCAATAATACATAGAAAAAGATTTGATCCCCCACCCCCTCCTAAAATCCATTTTTTCCCATTTTTTCCATTTATTTTTGAATTTTTCAATATTTTTCATATTAATGTTATATCTCGGAGGGTGCTTCGCCTTCCTTAGATTTATATTCTGGATCTCATCTACCATATCCAATCAAGGTAAGCAAATTTAGACTTAATATTGACTTATTAGGTCATTTTATCTCCTGAATCTAAGCTAAACACCACTATGTTATTAGCTTCAATCAAGTTCCCCTTATGGGGTTTAAGAGATATGTGTTTTCCCACTTTTAGAGTTCCTGGTGAGGTTTTTACCACCAAGTGTCATATATACTTTGGTTAACAATTTTTTCCACTTCAATATATTTATAATTCAGAGGTGAATCATTACACAATTTTTTTTCATCATTTATTTGTTACACATTACAATATATTACATTTAAAGTAATACATTACATTTTCATATACAATACATTTTCAGTAATAACACAAATATTTCATACACATTTTCGATAATTCATTTCATTGCATTTCATATAAACACAGGGGAAAACATTACACATTTTCTCTAGCTCATCAAAAAATACAAATATTTCCACTATTTCACATTTTTTCTTTAAATACATCATATCACGAATATTTCCTCATTTCAGTAATACATTTTCATTACATTTTCTCTAGCACGATTATTTCCTCTTTCATTAATATTAACATTATTATTATTATCAAAAGAAGCGCTAAACCACAAGGGTTATACAACATTAATATCAACAAATACAACATATTTCACTACATTTCATATACAACATAGGGAAAACATTACACATGTTCACCAACTCTATGATTACCATTATCTAAGATCACACACACACAAATTTTTCCCGTTTTTACTAATTCATCAAAAAGTCACAAGGCGCAACAAACTCCTAAATCACAAATTCTACCATGTACAAGTCACCTCACACTCCTTAACCTGGATCTCCCCGCACCTCACTCCCCCAACTTTCACCTCACTCTCAAATGTTTCGCACTTCATTTTTAACTCTACATATAACATTCACACAATTTTTTCTCGTTTTCGTAATACAACAAATTTTTTTCAGACGTTTTAATATCCACTAACATTTTTTCACTGATAACCCACATCTTTTCACATTACCAACTCATTAATACAAATCACACCTACACCCGCATATATCCTGATTTCATTACACTAACTCCATTTCATGATTACCATTAAGATCACACAACACACACACACACACACACACACACACACACACACCTTACACTACTACACACACACACACACCCCCGCTCACACACACACACACACACACACACACACACACCCCCAAACACTCACAAGTGTTACCAGTGTTACCCCGGTCCTAGTGGGTAAAACTCTTGCTTGACGCACGGAGGGCCGGGTTCAATTCCCGGTGGGGCAGAAACATTTCGAAGTGTTTCTTACATACACATACACACACACATATATACAACAGGCCTAGTGTCTAATTGACATGTGCCTAGGACAAAATGGTAACTAACAGGAGCTATGAATCGACCCTGCAACCACAACTAGGTGAGTACATCAAGGCAAGACAAGGCGCAACAAACTCCTAAATCACAAATTCTACCATGTACAAGCCACCTCACACTCCTTAACCTGAACCTCCCTACACCTCACTCTCCCCTTTCACCTCACTCACACAGCTACAACCCAGGGTAACACAAATTTTCAACACTTTGCTCTACATACACTTTTCATTTTTGTTTAATTATTCAAACATTTTTTCTCGTAATACAACAAATTTTCGGACGTTTTAATATCCACTTACATTTTTTCACTCATATCCCACAACATTTCACATTCCTAAAACACACTAATACTTCCATTACACACCTATATTCAACTTCTTGAGAAATTCACCAGATGAATCTACTTGATGCTACGATGAAAGACAATATTGAAATGATTAGACACTCAGGAAACCCCTTTTAAAATCCTCGATTTAAGTTGCCAATTACTCAATTTCTAAATTCGACATAAGATCTATCACTCACTCCAACATCGATTAACATTTTTAGTAACACAGATCACATTACATGATTCTTCTTCATAACATATATATTTTCCCTCATGTGATTATCTAAATACAACTACTTCTAATCATGTTTACTATTAAATCATGTTCTTAATAAAAGAGTTGTCAAGAAACACTTTTCGGCAACTCTACCTGCGATACACCTGGGTCACCGTGACGTCACACACACAAGGATTTACTTGTTTCAACCTGTTGATGTGACGTCACGGGGGGTGCTCATACGTATTGCGTCATGTTTCTACATCCTCCAGGTACCAGGTATGGGGACCCCCCTCCATTCTTTCATATTACCAACTCTATCAACAACTTTTCACTTCTATATTTTCTTGTAAAATATTCACATTTCCTTTATTTTCATTAAAATTTACGCTCACACACTCAAACACACACACACACACACACACACACACACACACACACACACACACACACACAAAACAAACACACAATTCTCAATAACTGTTAAGAAATATTCTCACATCAACAACCCTCCAGAACTCACTCCAGAACACATCCCAGATTTCTTTGAACATCTACAAAACACTATCATACACCTTTGTATACTGACACATATGATTACTACCAAAACACCACTGAATACTACCAATAAACCAATTAATACTCCCAAAAACACCACTAAATACTACCAAATAAACCACTGAATACTCCCAAAAACACCACTAAATACTATCAAATACACCATTGATTACTCTCAAAACACCATTGATTACTCTCAAAACACCAATGAATACATCCAAAACACCAATGAATACATCCAAAACACCAATGAATACATCCAAAACACCATTTGAATACACTCAAACCACCATTGAATACTCCCAAATCACCACTGAATACCTCCAAAAACACCATTGATTACTCCCAAAACACCATTTGTTTACTCCCAAAACACCATTGAATACACTCAATACACCATTTGAATACACTCAAAACACCACTGATTACTCCCAAAACATCATTGAATACTCCCAAAACATCATTGAATACACCCAAAACACCATTCAATACAACCAAAACACCATTGATTTAACTCAAAACACCATTGAATACTACCAAAAAACCATCAAGCCCTTAACATCTCCCACTAAGATCACCAAAACACACTCATACATCATTTGAACACTACCAAAACACTCACGTACATCGTTTGAACACCAACACCCATCACACACATACTTTTCTCAATAACTGTTAAGAAATATTCTTCATAAACATCCTCAACAGCTACATCAGAATACATTCAAAACATTCTCAATCATCATTTGAATACCCCAAAACTCCATTTGAATACTTCAAAACACCATTTGAATACTTCCAAAACACCATTTGAATACTACATAACATATAACATTTTACTAAACCTAACAACTCCTCTAATCTAACCTAACTAACTTGCCAACCTAACCTTCCAACCTAACAACCTGTTCTACCCTAACCTAATCTACCAACCTCCTAACAACACCTAACCTTCCTAACCTAAACTATCCTAACCCTAACCCAACCTAACAACACCTAAATTAACTTAACCTAATCTAACCTAACCTAACACCGAAACACTATCAAACACCATTGTATCTCCCAAAACACCATTTGAATAACACCATAACAACATATAACATTTTTTACTAACCTATCCTAACTAACCAACCTAACAACACCTAACCTAACCTAACATCTAACCTAACCTAACATAACCTTCAAAAATACTCTCATACAACATTTGAACACCTTCAAAAACATCCCACCCCCAAACACCACTGATTACTTTCAAAACATCTCGATTTCTCCCAAATAACATTTGTAACCTAACATAACAAACCTATCATCAGCTAATCTAACCCAAATATCATTTAACCTAACCTAACTCAACGTATCCTAAGGTAACAACTAACCTAACCTACAACCTAATCTAACCTTCAAAACACATACATCATTCGAACACATTCAAAACACTCTTGCACATCATTTAATCACCACCAAATCACCTTTCAATATCCCCAAAAACAGCTTTGTATACTCCCAAAACATCATTAAATACCCACAAAACATTTGAACACCTCCAAAAACACTCTCAAACATCGTTTGAATCCTAAATACCATTGGTTTAAAATCACCATGTTTACTCCCAAAACACCATCAAACATTCACTCAAAACATTTTATGATCACTCATCTCAAAACCACTAATTCAATAACACACTCAATTTTATACACATCCCACAAAACATTATAACCAAAGTGTTTAAATTCTATGATCCTTCCAAATTACTTAGAAATTTCCAAATTACATTGGAACACCTCCAAAAACACTCATGCATCATGAATTACTAGCAAAAACACCATTGAATACTGTCAAAACGACATTGAATACTATAAAAAAATCCATTGATTACTCTCCAAATAACATTTCTCACCCGCCAAATTACATTCTCAATCACACATTTTCATACTGAAATTTCATCTCATCCACCAAACATACATACTCATCTACAAAACCATTATGATCGTTAAAATACTCATATCAAAACACTAAAATCACAAATAACTAAGACATACACATCAACTCCCTCAAAACATTAAACCAAGATCACTAATACTATATAACATAGAACGCACTCACATTTTTACAATTTCCTCAGAACAACAACCAAAAATCTTAAAGATCCGAAAACACTCATTTTTAATACATTCTCAAAAAAAATTTAGTCCACCAACTCTGTATCATATTTGTCAATATCTAGTACACTCACCAACACATGACGTCACACCCACGACCGGAACTCACAGATAGGGACACCTCCCGTGACGTCACACTCCCACCTATGTTTACTTGGCGGGAAGTGATGTCACACCCAACTTACCTTTGTTTCAACTTGTTATCCTACAATATCTAAGAACATTATAACCAAGACGATTACCAAATTCTATGACCCACCACTAAGATCACAGAAAACAATCATTTTCAAATATTCCCACAAATCACAAACACCAAATTCATATCATATTTACTAATATCTAAGATCACACTCAACACCGCTAACACGCATTTATACCACTAACACTCTCATTTAATACAATTAACAACCATTTAACATTTCAAAACACTATAACAAAGATGATCACCAATTTCTATGTTCACTCATCCCAAATCCACTAAGATCACAGAAAAACACCCATTTTATAAACATTCACACAAAATCGTCCACAACACCATATCATGTTTACCAATATCTAAGAACACTATAACAAAGACGATCATCCAATTTCTATGAACACAAAATAAATGTTAATCTATGAAGACAAAATGCATTATACCAAAACCACTAAATCATAGTGCACTTTATACCATAACAATCTATAATGCAAACACTTACTCAATCAACATCCTTCCTACACTCGCTCTTATCGCCATGATGGGGCTGTCGGGTTAAAATTCCCTTAGTGATAATACGAGGATGAGTATAGGAAGGATGTGTTGAGTAGTTTTCTTATAATTGTTATTTAAATACATATTTAGTTTTTTATAACCCTTTTTCTTCATATTCTTATGATTAACATTTTATTTTTGTGGGGGTATAGAAAATTGGAAAGATCGTCTTTGTTATGTGTTTATTTGGTAAAACATGATAGGTGTTGGTTTTATTTTGGGAATGTTTATAAAATGGGGTTTTTCGATCTTAGTGGATTTTGGGATGATGAACATAAAATTGGGGGTCTATTGTTATAGTGTTTTGTGGAAATGTAAAGGTTGTTAAATTGATATTAAAATGAGAGTGTTAGGTGGGGCATAAATGCTTTTGCGGTGTTGGGTGGGATCATAGATATTGTAAATATGATATGTTTGGTTTTGTGTTTTGTGTAAATGTAAAATGTTTTTCTGTGATTTAGTGGGGGTATAAATTTGGTAATGTCTTCCTATAATGTTCTTAGATATTGTAGGTAAACAAGTTGGAAAAAGGGAATTGGGTGTGACATCACTTCCGCAACATAGGGGAGTGTGAGTCACGGGGTGTCTATTTGAAGTCTCCGTTTTGAGCATGTAAATTACTTAATATTTGAAAATATATCAGATGGTGGATAAATTTTTAATGAGATTTTAAAAGAGTGTTTCTGTGTCTTAAATTTTTTGGTTGTTTTCTGAAAATTGTTAAAAATGTGGTGCTTCTATGTTATATAGATTGTGATTTTGGGGTTTAATGTTTTGAGGGAGTTGATGTATGTCTTAGTTATTTGTGATTTTATTTTTTTATATGGATATTTCACGATCTAGGTTTTGTATGGTTTGAATGGATAATAAATTTCAGTTAATGAAATGTGTGTGTGATTGAGAATGTAATTTGGCGGGTGAGTTAAATGTTATTTGAGAGTAATCAATGGATTTTTTTATAGTATTCAATGTCGTTTTGACAGTATTCAATGGTGTTTTTTGCTAGTAATTCATGATGCATGAGTGTTTTTGGAGGTGTTCCAATGTAATTTTGGAAATGTTCTAATGTAATTTGGAAGTGATCATAGAATTTGGTAAACACTTTGGTTATAATGTTTTGTGGGGATGTGTATAAAAATTGAGTGTGTTATGTGAATTAGTGGTTTGAGATGAGTGATCATAAAAATGTTTTGAGTGAATGTTTGATGGTGTTTTGGGAGTAAACAATGGTGATTTGGGTGAATTCAATGGTGTTTTGGGGGTATTCAAACGATGTTTGAGTGTTTTTTGGAGGTGTCCAATGGTGTTTTTTGGGGTATTTAATGATGTTTTGGGAGTATACAAAGCTGTTTTTGAGGGATATTGAAAGGTGATTTGGTGGTGATTAAATGATGTGCAAGAGTGTTTTGAATGTGTTCAAATGATGTATGTGTGTGTTTTGAAGGTTAGATTAGGTTAGTTAGGTTAGGTTGGTTGGGTTAACTTAGGATACGTTAGTTAGGTTAGGTTAAATGATATTTGGGTTAGATTAGCTGATGATAGGTTTGGTTATGTTAGGTTACTTAAATGTTATTTGGGAGAAATCGAGATGTTTTTTAAAGTAATCAGTGGTGTTTTTGGGGTGGGGATGTTTTTGAAGGTGTTCAAATGTTGTATGAGATATTTTGAAGGTTATGTTAGGTTAGGTTAGACGTTAGGTTGTTAGGTTAGGTGTTGTTAGGTTGGGTTAGGTTAGGATAGGTTAGGTAAAATGTTATATGTTGTTATGGTGTTATTCAAATGGTGTTTTGGGAGTATACAATGGTGTTTGATAGTGTTTCCGGTGTTAGTTAGGGTTAGATTAGTTAAGTTAAGTTAGGTGTTGATTAGGCTTGGGTTAGGTTAGGATAGTTTAGGTTAGGTTAAGTTAGGTGTTGTTAGGTAGGGTTAGGTTAGATTAGGTTAGGGTAGGTTAGGTTAGGTTAGGTTAGGATAGGTTAAGTTAGGTTAAGTTAGGTGTTGTTAGGTTAGGTTAGATTAGTAGGTGTTGTTAGGTTGGGTTAGGTAAAAATGTTATATTTTATGGTAGTATTCAAATGGTGTTTTGGATGTATTCAAATGGTGTTTTGGAAGTATTCAAATGGTGTTTTGGGGTATTCAAATGATGATTGAGAATGTTTTGAATGTATTCTGATGTGAGATGTTGAGGATGTTGGTGAGAGAATATTTCTTTACAGTTATTGAGAAAAGTATGTGTGTGTGATGGGGTGTTGGTGTTAAAACGATGTACGTGAGTGTTTTGGTAGTGTTCAAATGATGTATGAGTGTGTTTTGGTGATCTTAGTGGGAGATGTTAAGGCTTGATGGTGTTTTGGTAGTATTCAATGGTGTTTTTGAGTTAAATCAATGGTGTTTTGGTTGTATTGAATGGTGTTTTGGGTGTATTCAATGATGTTTTGGGAGTATTCAATGATGTTTTGGGAGTAATCAGTGGTGTTTTGAGTGTATTCAAATGGTGTATTGAGTGTATTCAATGGTGTTTTGGGAGTAAACAAATGGTGTTTTGGGAGTAATCAATGGTGTTTTTGGAGGTATTCAGTGGTGATTTGGGAGTATTCAATGGTGGTTTGAGTGTATTCAAATGGTGTTTTGGATGTATTCATTGGTGTTTTGGATGTATTCATTGGTGTTTTGGATGTATTCATTGGTGTTTTGGGAGTAATCAATGGTGTTTTGAGAGTAATCAATGGTGTTTTGGAGATATTCAGTGGTGTATTTGGAAGTATTTAGTGGTGTTTTTGGGAGTATTTAGTGGTGCTTTTGGGAGTATTCAATGGTGTATTTGATAGTATTTAGTTGTGTTTTTGGGAGTATTCAGTGGTTTATTTGGTAGTATTTAGTGGTGGTTTTGGGAGTATTTATTGGTTTATTGGTAGTATTCAGTGGTGTTTTGGTAGTAATCATATGTGTCAGTATACAAAGGTGTATGATAGTGTTTTGTAGATGTTCAAAGAAATCTGGGATGTGTTCTGGAGTGAGTTCTGGAGGGTTGTTGATGTGAGAATATTTCTTAACAGTTATTGAGAATTGTGTGTTTGTGTTTGTGTGTGTGTGTGTGTGTGTGTGTGTTTGAGTGTGTGAGCGTAAATTTTAATGAAAATAAAGGAAATGTGAATATTTTACAAGAAAATATAGAAGTGAAAAGTTGTTGATAGAGTTGGTAATATGAAAGAATGGAGGGGGGTCCCCATACCTGGTATCTGGAGGATGTAGAAACATGACGCAATACGTATGAGTACCCCCCGTGACGTCACATCAACAGGTTGAAACAAGTAAATCCTTGTGTGTGTGACGTCACGGTGACCCAGGTGTATCGCAGGTAGAGTTGCCGAAAAGTGTTTCTTGACAACTCTTTTATTAAGAACATGATTTAATAGTAAACATGATTAGAAGGAGTTGTATTTAGATAATCACATGAGGGAAAATATATATGTTATGAAGAAGAATCATGTAATGTGATCTGTGTTATTAAAAATGTTAATCGATGTTGGAGTGAGTGATAGATCTTATGTCGAATTTAGAAATTGAGTAATTGGCAACTTAAATCGAGGATTTTAAAAGGGGTTTCCTGAGTGTCTAATCATTTCAATATTGTCTTTCATCGTAGCATCAAGTAGATTCATCTGGTGAATTTCTCAAGAAGTTGAATATAGGTGTGTAATGGAAGTATTGGTGTGTTTTAGGAATGTGAAATGTTGTGGGATATGAGTGAAAAAATGTAAGTGGATATTAAAACGTCCGAAAATTTGTTGTATTACGAGAAAAAATGTTTGAATAATTAAACAAAAATGAAAAGTGTATGTAGAGCAAAGTGTTGAAAATTTGTGTTATCCTGGGTTGTAGCGTGTGTGAGTGAGGTGAAAGGGGGAGAGTGAGGTGTAGGGGAGGTTCAGGTTAAGGAGTGTGAGGTGGCTTGTACATGGTAGAATTTGTGATTTAGGAGTTTGTTGCGCCTTGTCTTGCCTTGATGTACTCACCTAGTTGTGGTTGCAGGGGTCGATTCATAGCTCCTGTTAGTTACCATTTTGTCCTAGGCACATGTCAATTAGACACTAGGCCTGTTGTATATATGTGTGTGTGTATGTGTATGTAAGGAAACACTTCGAAATGTTTCTGCCCCACCGGGAATTGAACCCGGCCCCTCCGTGCGTCAAGCAAGAGTTTTACCCACTAGGCCACCGGGGTAACACTGTGTGAGTGTGTGTGTGTGTGTGTGTGTGTGTGTGAGCGTGTGTGTGTGTGTGTGTGTGTGTATGTGTGTGTGTGTGTGTGTGTGTGTGTGTGTGATCTTAATGGTAATCATGAAATGGAGTTAGTGTAATGAAATCAGGATATATGCGGGTGTAGGTGTGATTTGTATTAATGAGTTGGTAATGTGAAAAGATGTGGGTTATCAGTGAAAAAATGTTAGTGGATATTAAAACGTCTGAAAAAAATTTGTTGTAATACGAAAACGAGAAAAAATTGTGTGAATGTTATATGTAGAGTTAAAAATGAAGTGCGAAACATTTGAGAGTGAGGTGAAAGTTGGGGGAGGGGAGTGAGGTGCGGGGGAGATCCAGGTTAAGGAGTGTGAGGTGACTTGTACATGGTAGAATTTGTGATTTAGGAGTTTGTTGCGCCTTGTGACTTTTTGATGAATTAGTAAAAACGGGAAAAATTTGTGTGTGTGATCTTAGATAATGGTAATCATAGAGTTGGTGAACATGTGTAATGTTTTCCCTATGTTGTATATGAAATGTAGTGAAATATGTTGTATTTGTTGATATTAATGTTGTATAACCCTTGTGGTTTAGCGCTCCTTTTGATAATAATAATAATGTTAATATTAATGAAAGAGGAAATAATCGTGCTAGAGAAAATGTAATGAAAATGTATTACTGAAATGAGGAAATATTCGTGATATGATGTATTTAAAAAAAATATGTGAAATAGTGGAAATATTTGTATTTTTTGATGAGCTAGAGAAAATGTGTAATGTTTTCCCTGTGTTGTATATGAAATGCAATGAAATGAATTATCGAAAATGTGTATGAAATATATGTGTTATTACTGAAAATGTATTGTATATGAAAATGTAATGTATTACTTTAAATGTAATATATTGTATTGTGTAACAAATAAATGATGAAAAAAAATTGTGTAATGATTCACCTCTGAATTATAAATATATTGAAGTGGAAACAATTGTTAACCAAAGTATATATGACACTTGGTGGTAAAAACCTCACCAGGAACTCTAAAAGTGGGAAAACACATATCTCTTAAACCCCATAAGGGGAACTTGATTGAAGCTAATAACATAGTGGTGTTTAGCTTAGATTCAGGAGATAAAATGCCCTAATAAGTCAATATTAAGTCTAAATTTGCTTACCTTGATTGGATATGGTAGATGAGATCCAGGATATAAATCTAAGGAAGGCGAAGCACCCTCCGAGATATAACATTAATATGAAAAATATTGAAAAATTCAAAAATAAATGGAAAAAATGGGAAAAATGGATTTTAGGAGGGGGTGGGGGATCAAATATTTTTCTATGTATTATTGATATCGAGAAAATACCATGCCATATAGGGGGACCTTCGAAAATGAAATATTCGAGAAAATGAAAAAATCGAAAATCGAGGAGCGGGGCGATCCAGGAGTAGAAGGGGATGGGGTGGGAGTAGGGGGTAAAAATGGGGTAAGGATGGGGGTCTCAAAAAGGGTTGGGTTGAGGAGCGGGTCGGAAGCGGGGGGGAGCCCCCAAAAAGTTAGCCGCTCTGACTAAAAGCCTACTACTATATATATATATATATATATATATATATATATATATATATATATATATATATATATATATATATATATATATATATATTATGTAACCACGAACGAGTGGTGTTGATCAATAACAACACTGACAACACTGCGCTAGCCAGGGTTCGAACCTATGTACTGGCCCGTCATTGTGAGCGAGAACCACATGACGCCTTTACCCACAGGACCACCCCATCGGTGTCATGTGGTTCTCGCTCACAATGGCGGGCCATTACAACATGGGTTCGAACCCTGGCAAGCGCCGTATTTTTATTGATCACTACTACTCGTTCGTGGTTACAATAATATATAAATATTGCTCGTAGGCTAGTACACCAAACAGGGATGAGAATGAAATTAGCTGGAAAGCTCCCACACCTCCGTATGTCCTTGGACCAAGGTAAAACACATAGCGCTGTGCTGTGTGCTTGGTTCTTGTAGGATTGGGTGGTTCTGTGGGTTAAGGCATCATGTGGTTCTCGCTCACAACGACGGACCAGTACATCATAGGTTCGAACCCTGGCTAGGGCAGTGTTGTTATTGATAAATACATATACATATTATTGTGGCCACGAACAAGTGGTATTGATCAATAACAACACTGCGACTAGCCAAGGATTCCAACCAATGCTGCCGGCGTAAGTACTACGAACTTTGATGCTGAGTGTGTAGGTTCGATGATGGGACGACACCAGTATTTTGTCTGATATCGATAGTATTTTTTCCGTGTACACCATTACTTATTACTTTTTTTTTAATTATAATTACTATGTTAAAGGGTATTAAATAACGCAAGAAATTTTAATGTTACATAAATTATTTTTTTGAGATGATAATGTCATTTCTCATTACATGGCCAGTTGTGCTAGTTACTGGTTCTCAAAATCACTTGTAATGTGTGTGCGTGTGTCTGTGAACTCTCCTTTATGTATTGTAATGTGTAAGTAGATGAACCGTTTAACAAATATCAGGCCACAGCAGAACCTGTTTAACGCATGCTAATCCCCTTTCCGGTTAATGGGAGTGTGAAAACAGTGAAACCCAATCCTTTTTGTAAAGCACTCGTGGTGTGCCCCCATGGAGGGTGACCTTGGCGTTAAGGAGGGGGCATGGAGGACCATATAATCCCAAGGAAACAGCTAAGAGGGAGAATTCAGGGCGGCTCTGGCCGATGTGCTGAGCTCTGGGCAGGGGACTAACAGAGGAGAGTACCCTGACTGGGCGAGAGAGCGGGAGTCTCTACGGGAGATGTGAGGTTCTGATCTTGCTGGGAGCAGGGAGCTCTGGAGAGATATCTGTCGCCAGTGTGGGTCTTGACTGACTGAGTTCCTAAAGGTAAACTGTCTGTGTTGAACAGAGTCTGTGTATGTGGATTTCACGACTGGATGGGTTAGTGGTCCCGTTTCAGTCATGAAATTTGGTTCAGAACCTGCCGTCTCATTCTGGTTCTTGAAATAATGGCTTATCTCCTCTGTTACTACACAAGAGGCAATGTTAGTATGATGATAGACCGTGGCTCTCCAGGTCTCTGGTGTAGGAGGTAGCCCACCTTTGCACGCAACCCCATTGAACAAGTGCGCACTTAATACACCTGAGATACATGTAAGGTGGTAGCTGTGGAAGCACCTAAGAATTCCTGTGTGAGTCACAGGCCACGGTCTCGTCTGTAGTGAGCTTTCGCGGTATATATCAGTGTCGAGGAGGTAACGGGTAATTCCTGATATCTACAAGGGAAGTAGCCTCGTGGCTCACAGGTTCTAGTGTAACTGCCGCCCTAGATGCAGCTCAGGTCTTCAGGGAAAGAGACAGCCTACGGCCTATTTAATGTATGGGTAGTGTAATTACGAAGTTAAGCTAAATGACCAACGCTAACTTAGCCTCAATATATGTAGTGTAAGTAGTAATGGCAGTGAAGAAAGTAGCTTAAGGAGTTACTATGCTAAGTCTTAGAAATTAAGTGTTTGTACCGAATGGTGGCACCCCTCCTTAGGCATCGTCTCCCCTTCCTTACAATCCCCCAATTGGGGGGTGGGTATAACTGTTGGTTGGAAATTCAAGATACATTTTCCATGCTGTCCTACTGAGTTTATACTTCAAGTGAATATTCAATTTGACAATAGTTGTGTATCCCCTGCGCAGTAACTTGTGTTCCATCCCCATTGATCTCAATATCAAACACTTTTCTCCATTTCCCAATTATTATTATTGGGCAAGTATTATTAAACACTGAGTGGAATAGTGTGTTCACTATTATTATTATTATTATTATTATTATTATTATTATTATTATTATTATTATTATTATTTATAGCAGTTTACAACAATGTATCTTCTGCATCTGCTAGGAAAATGATAGGATGGATAATGCGAACCTTCAAAACTAGGGATACCAAGGCCATGATGATTCTCTTCAAATCGCTTGTTCTCTCTAGGTTGGAATACTGCTGTACACAAACTACCCCTTGAAGGCAGGCAAAATTGTTGACCTGAGAGTGTACAAAGAACTTTCACGGCACACATAAGTACGATAAGGCACCTAAATTACTGGGAACGGTAGTTTAGAGTGAGGTAGTAGTAATATATATATATATATATATATATATATATATATATATATATATATATATATATATATATATATATATATATATATATATATAAAACCACCTGGTGATGGACCAGGTGGTTTGGCTCCCTCAGTACCCTGGTGATGGACCAGGTGCTTCAGCTCCTTCAGTGCCCTGGTGATGGACCAGGTGCTTAGGCTCATTCAGTGCCCTGGTGATGGACCAGGTGTTTTGGCTCCCTCAGTACCCTGGTGATGGACCAGGTGCTTCAGCTCTTTTAATAACTTGGCGATAGACCAGGTGCTTCAGCTCCTTCAACACCCTGGTGATGGATCATGTGCTTCGGCTTATTCAGTGCCCTGGTGATGAACCAGGTGCTTCAACTCCTTTGGTGCTCTTGTGATGGACCAGGTGCTCCAACTCTTCCAGTACCCTGTTTTATAGTGCCCTGATTATCAAAGCATATTCCATAGATGGAGTAGGTGGGTTGGGGAGGAGTTTTTGTTTGTGGGATTGGTTTTGTGTTTTAGGGGGATCTGCCTAGTGTGGACCAGTTGGCTTGCTGCAGTGTTCCTTATTTCTGTTTTCTTGTGTGTGTGAAGGGTTGGATTTGAACGGGACTTGCACAATTGTTGGGGGAGTTGTCGGGGTTTGTTTCTTGGATAGGGATGGGTTGGAGAAATATTTTTGTTGGTGGGTTGGTTTTGACATGGACCTGCCAAGTATGGGCCAGTAGGACTGTTGCAGTGTTCCTCCTTTCTTATGTTCTTATATATATATATATATATATATATATATATATATAACGAGTTTTCCTTAGGTACGTTAATTGTCTTCGCTAATTGTCCCAAGTAATGTTCTAGAGGTGGTACCTCCTATATATATATATATATATATATATATATATATATATATATATATATATATATATATATATATATATATATATATATATATATATATATATATATATATATATATATATATATATATTATATATATATATATATATATATATATATATATATATATATATATATATATATATATTATTGTGGGACCCATAGCCTCGGAGAAGTGGATAAAAGGCTTCAAGGAAGAATATTTGGATTTCTTCCTGATGCCATTTGAATATTCCACTTCTCCTACCACCCCATCTTTTAATTTTTTTTTTACCAATAGGTATGTTTTATTACATAATATGGTACAAAAGATTTGAGAGATACATTGTTGATATAAAGATGGCATATACAGTACACGAGGTGAGAGATACATGTCTAGTACATATTGTTACATCTTTGTCACTGATTATAATGCGAAAATCTCATCCAGCTCTTCCGAGCTGGTGCGCGTGCCCAGAATACAGCATGCATTACCCTCTGAACAGCAGCGCTGAGTCGCTGGAACAGAAAACTAGCTGCCCTGGGATCCCTAGTTACCCTGTTGAGTCTTTTGCCCAGCTCCTTGAGGAACTTAGATGCACTCTTTCCCCATGAGCCAAGGGTCTCTGAGCCTATGGGAACAAACATATAATGATGGGCAAGTTCTCCATATTTTCTCGACTTCTGGGACTCCCTGAAGGTGGCAGCAGCCCCTCCTTCCTCCCTGGTGTACTGGAGATAGGTATCAGCCAAGGTAGATGCACATGTGTAGTCCCACACCACCTGCTTGCCGTCTGTCCAGGCTTGAAGGGTGATACCATCTGGACGCTTTTGGTTGCCATCAGATCTGCATAGTTGGGGTGGTTCCCTTACTGCTGGGCATCCGGCTGTTGTGAGGCTCCTCTTGATAATGTTATTAACCTCTTCATGTCTTGCAATCTTTCCTCGGATTTACGACACACAAGACCATGGTACCCGAATCGGTCTGCTGCTTCACTGCCACAAATACACCTGTGTTCGGCGAGAATAGGGGCGGCAAGTCGAAGGGCAACACCAATGCGGATGGTCTGTGGGTCGAGGCGTGTGCCAAGGCTGGAGTTGGGAACAGCCAAAAGAAAGTCCCCTGCATGAGGAGCTCACTGCAAGTAGGCGGGCTCTATCCTTCCCTGACACACTCTGAAGCATTGCTGAGGCTATATTCTCTACTATTGGGCCATCCCAGTGCGACTGTTTGTAGTTGTTGGGGGAGCAGGCCTGGTTTCAGAGCCTGTTAGGTTATCCCAGATCCTGGCTCCATCAACGAACTTTTGGTCATGGATTCCAATCGTGTCCCTAAGATGTTCAGGGAGAATTGCTGCTACAAGCCCTCTGGATGCAATGCATGAAGACAGGAAAGCAGGTAGAGCAATCTGAGATGACTTGCGGACACCAATGCCTCCTAGTCTGACTGGGAGTGTAGCTTGGTCCCACTGCCCATCTTCTAGAGTAAGGTTAAGTACTTTAGTAAAGATCTGCCTCAGGATACTGTCATATTCGTGCAGTATAGGATTATCATATGAAGGAGCACATCTTAGGAAATATGTCAACCTGGGCAGACTCAAGCATTTTGTGAGGAGGTACAAGGCATCATGGGTGTCAAGATTGCCTATTCGTTGTTCCATTCTCCTCAATTCTTCCAGTTTCTTCCTGAGAATTGTGTCAATGGCATCTCTTCCCAGAGGTGCTCCAAGCAAGACACTATTAGTAGGGGCAATGACTGTTGCTCCTGGTAGTTTTGATAGCACTGCATCTATCACTTGTTGATTGACTGATATGATTTCACATTTGGATGGATTCAGGATGAGACCCATTTCCTGTCCCTGTGTCATCACCTGTGTAAGATCATCTACAAGGGACTCCTTTGTACCTGCTAGTGTGCCATCATCCAGGAACCAGATGTTTAGCTCACTGGTCAGTCTTACTGTGATTTCCCTAACTGCTATACAGAAGAGAAATGGTGCGAGAGGGTCCCCTTGCTGGACACCCTCTGATGATGTGATTTCATGCTCTCCAAACAGGAGCATTGATTCCTTGCTATATCCAGCTGAAACAAAGGGAAGAAACCTGGAAAATGTTCTTGTACAGCTGCTAATACTACGTCCCTTTTCAGGAGATTAAATGCATTCTTGAAATCTAATTTAACCACTGCATTGTCCTCAGGCAGGTTGTCGATATATGCCCTTGTTGCATGAACCGCTGCTTCACTTCCTTGAGAGACCCCAAAGCCAAGCTGGTTTGGTTGAAGCATGATGGCTGCCTCTGCGCGAATACTTCTGACAGCAGCTTTAGAAACGAGGCGGCGAAACGTGTTGCCCACTGCGATTGGCCTAATTCCTCCATCCTTCTTTTTAAGGGCACAAAGTGATGCTCCAAAAAGAAAGGTTTAATCTCGTCAGGAATCAGACCAGCCAAGGAATTGTTGACGAACCTTGTGATCTCTGACAGCAGTGTCTCTGCAATCTCCCGATAACATATATATATATAAATATATATATAAATATATATATATATATATATATATATATATATATATATATATATATATATATATATATATATATATATAAATATATAATATATATATATATATATATATATATATATATATATATATATATATATATTATTTTTATTTTTTATTAACACATCGGCCGATTCCACCAAGGCAAGGTGGCCCGAAAAGAAAAACTTTCATCATCATTCACTCCATCACTGTCTTGCCAGAAGGGTGCTTTACACTACAGTTATAAAACTGCAACATTAACACCCTCCTTCAGAGTGCCGGCACTGTACTTCCCATCTCCAGAACTCAAGTCCAGCCTGCCGGTTTCCCTGAATCCTTCATAAATGTTACTTTGCTCACACTCCAACAGCACGTCAAGTATTAAAACCATATGCCTCCATTCACTCCTATCAAATACGCACACACATGCTTGCTGGAAGTCCAAGCCCCTCGCACACAAAACTTCCTTTACCCCCTCCCTCCAACCTTTCGTAGGCCCACCCCTACCCCGCCTTCCCTCCACTACAGATTTATACACTCTCGAAGTCACTCTGTCTCGTTCCATTCTCTCTACATGTCCAAACCACCTCAACAACCCCTCCTCAGCTCTCTGGACAATCGTTTTGGTAATCCCGCACCTCCTCCTAATTTCCAAACTCCGAATTCTCTGCATTATATTCACACCACACATTACCCTCAGACATGACATCTCCACTGCCTCCAGCCTTCTCCTCGTTGCAACATTCATCACCCATGCTTCACACCCATATAAGAGCGTTGGTATAACTGTACTCTCATACATTCCCCTCTTTACTTCCATGGACAAGGTTCTTTGTCTCCACAGACTCCGAAGTGCTCCACTCACCCTTTTCCCCTCATCAATTCTATGATTCACCTCATCCTTCATAGACCCATCCGCCGACATGTCCACTCCCAAATATCTGAATACATTCACCTCCTCCATACTCTCTCCCTCCAATCTGATATCCAATCTTTCGTCACCTATTCTTTTTGTTATCCTCATCACCTTACTCTTTCCTATATTCACTTTCAATTTTCTTCTTTTACACACCCTACCAAATTCATCCACCAACCTCTGCAGCTTCTCTTCAGAATCTCCCAAAGCACAGTGTCATCAGCAAAAAGCAACTGTGACAACTCCCACTTTGTATTTGCTTCTTTATCTTTTAGCCCAACACCTCTTGCCAAGACCCTCGCATTCACTTCTCTTACAACCCCATCTATAAATATATTGAACAACCACGGTGACATCACACATCCTTGTCTAAGGCCCACTTTTACTGGGAAATAGTCCCCTTCCCTCCTACACACTCTAACCTGAGCCTCACTATCCTCATAAAAACTCTTCACTGCTTTCAGTAACCTTCCTCCTATTCCATACACCTGCAACATCTGCCACATTGCCCCCTATCTACCCTATCATACGCCTTTTCCAAATCCATAAATGCCACAAAAACATCTTTACCCTTATCCAAATACTGTTCACCTATATGTTTCACTGTAAACACTTGGTCTACACACCCCTACCTTTCCTAAAGCCCCTTGTTCATCTGCTATCCTGCTTTCTGTTTTACTCTTAATTCTTTCAATAATAACTCTACCATACACTTTACCAGGTACACTCAACAGACTTATTCCCCTATAATTTTTGCACTCTCTTTTGTCCCCTTTGCCTTTATACAAAGGAACAATACACGCTCTCTGCCAATCCCTAGGTACCTTACCCTCTTCCATACATTTATTAAATAATAGCACCAACCACTCCAAAATTATATCCCCACCTGCTTTTAACATTTCTATCTTTATCCCATCAATCCCAGCTGCCTTACCCCCTTTCATTCTACCCACTGCCTCACGAACTTCCCTACACCCACAACTGGCTCTTCCACACTCCTACAAGATGTTATTCCTCCTTGCCCTACACACGAAATCACAGCTTCCCTGTCTTCATCAACATTTAACAAATCCTCAAAATATTCTCTCCATCTTCCCGATACCTCTAACTCTCCATTTAATAACTCTCCTCTCCTATTTTTAACTGTCAAATCCATTTGTTCTCTAGGCTTCCTCAACTTATTAATCTCATTCCAAAACTTTTTCTTATTTTCAACAAAATTTGCTGATAACATCTCACCCACTCTCTCATCTGCTCTCTTTACATTGCTTCACCACTCTTTTAACCTCTCTTTTCTCTCCATATACTCTTCCCTCCTTGCATCACTTCTACTTTGTAAAACCTCTCATATGCTAACTTTTTCTCCCTTACTACTCTCTTTACATCATCATTCCACCAATCGCTCCTCTTCCCTCCCGCACCCACTCGCCTGTAACCACAAACTTCTGCTGAACACTAACACTACATTTTTAAATCTACCCCATACATTTTCGACCCCATTGCCTACACTCTCACTAGCCCATCTATCCTCCAATAGTTGTTTATATCTTACCCTAACTGCCTCCTATTTTAGTTTATAAACCTTCACCTCTCTTTTACTTACTGATTCTATTTTCCTTGTATCCCATCTACCTTTTACTCCCACTGTAGCTATAACTAAAAAGTGATCTGATATATCTGTAGCCCTTCTATAAACATGTACATCCTGAAGTCTACTCAACAGTCTTTTATCTACCAATACATATTCCAACAAACTACTGTCATTACGCCCTACATCATATCTTGTATACTTATTTATCCTCTTTTTCTTAAAATATGTATTACCTATAACTAAACCCCTTTCTATACAAAGTTCAATCAAAGGGCTCCCATTATCATTTACACCTGGCACCCCAAACTTACCTACTACACCCTCTCTGCATGTTTCTCCCACTTTAGCATTTAGGTCCCCTACCACAATTACTCTCTCATTTGGTTCAAAAGTTCCTATACATTCGCTTAACATCTCCCAAAATCTCTCTCTCTCCTCTACACTCCTCTCTTCTCCAGGTGCATACACGCTTATTATGACCCACTTTTCGCATCCGACCCTTATTTTAATCCACATAATCCTTGAATTTACACATTTATATTCCCTCTTTTCCTTCCATAACTGATCCTTCAACATTATTGCTACCCTTCCTTAGCTCTAACTCTCTCAGATACTCCTGACTTAATCCCATTTATTTCTCCCCACTGAAACTCGCCTACCCCCTTCAGCTTTGTTTCGCTTAGGGCCAGGACATCCAACTTCTTTTCATTCATAACATCGGCAATCATCTCTTTCTTATCATCCGCACTACATCCACGCACATTCAGACAACCGAATTTTATAGTTTTTCTTCTTCTCGTTTTTAGTAGATTTGTACAGGAGAAGGGGTTACTAGCCCATTGCTCCCGGCATCTTAGTCGCCTCATACGACACGCATGGCTTACGGAGGAAAGATTCTTTTCCACTTCCCCATGGACAATAGAGAAAATAAAAAGAACAAGAGCTATTAAGAAAAAGAAGAAAAACCTAGATGTGTGTATGTATATATATGCATGTGTATGCCAGTGTAGTGTGACCTAAAGTGTAAGTAGAAGTAGCTAGATATACCTGTTATCCAGCGTGTTTATGAGACAGAAAAAGACACCAGCAATCCTACCATCATGTAAAACAGTTTCAGGTTTCTGCTTCACAGTCACCTGGCAGGACGGTAGTACCTCCCTGGGTGGTTGCTGTCTACCAACCTATTACCTAAATATATATATATATATATATAGTATATATATATATATATATATATATATATATATATATATATATATATATATATATATATATATATATATATATATATATATATATATTTGAACAAGTCGGCCGTCTCCACCGAAGCAGGGAGACCCAAAAGAAAGAAAATTCCCATACTTTCATCATCATTCAACACTTTCACCTCACTCGTACATAATCAATGTCTTTGCAGAGGCGCTCAGATACGACAGTTTAGAAAGTCTCTCCAAACTGCCAATATCCCAAACACCTCCTTTAAAGTGCCGGCATTGTACTTCCCATTTCCAGGACTCATGTCTGGCTAACCGGTTTCCCTGAATCCATTCACTAAATAAAACTCTGCTCACACTCCAACAGCTCGTCAGATCCCAAAAACCATTCGTATTCATTCACTCCTATCTAACACGCTCACGCACGCTTGCTGGAAGTCCAAGCCCCTCGCCCACAAAATCTCCTTTACCCCTTCCCTCCAACCTTTTCGAGGACGACCCCTACTCCGCCTTCCTTCCTCTACAGATTTATACGCTCTCCAAGTCATTCTACTTTGATCCATTCTCTCTAAATGATCAAACCACCTCAACAACCCCACATCAGCCCTCTGACTAATACTTTTAGTAACTCCACATCTCCTCCTAATTTCCACACTCCGAATTCTCTGCATAATATTTACACCACACATTGCCCTTAGACAGGACATCTCCACTGCCTCCAGCAGCCGCCTCGTTGGAGCATTTACAACCCAAGCTTCACACCCATATAAGATTGTCGGTACCACTATACTTTCTTACATTCCCTTCTTTGCCTTCATGGATAACGTTTTTTGTCTCCACATATACCTACACGCATCACTCACTTTTTTCCCTTCATCAATTCTATGATTAACCTCTTCCTTCATAAACTAATCCTCTAACAAATCAACTCCCAAATATCTGAAAACATTCACTTCATCCATACTCCCTCTCTCCAATGTGATATTATTTTTTTCTTTATCTAAATCGTTTGATACCCTCATCACCTTACTCTTATCTGTATTCACTTTCAACTTTCTACCTTTACACACCCAAACTTGTCCACTAACCTTTGCAACTTTTTTAGAATCTCCAATAAGCACAGTATCATCAGCACACCCTGCCAAACTCGTCCACTAACCTTTGCAATTTTTCTTTAGAATCTCCAATAAGCACAGTATCATCAGCAAAAAGTAACTGTGTCAACTCCCATTTTGTACGTGATTCCCCATAATTTAATCGCACCCCTCTTCCCATCACCCTAGCATTTACTTCTTTTAAAACCCCATCTATAAATATATTAAACAACCATAGTGACATTACACATCCCTGTCTAAGACCTACTTTTACCGGGAAGTAATCTCCCTCTCTCCTACACACCCTAACCTGAGCCTCACTATTTTTTTTATTAACACATCGGCCGTTTCCCAGCAAGGCAGGGTGACCTGAAAAAGAAAAACTTTCATCGTCATTCACTCCATCACTGTCTTGCCAGAGGCATGCTTTCACTACAGTTATTAAACTGCAACATTTAACATCCCTGCTTCAGAATGCAGGCACTGTACTTCCCATCTCCAGGACTCGAGTCCGGCCTGCCGGTTTCCCGGAATCCCTTCATAAATGTTACTTTGCTTCCACTCCAACAGCATGTCAAGTATTAAAAACCATTTGTCTCCATTCACTACTATCAAATACACTCATGCATGCTTGCTGGAAGACCAAAGCCCCTTGCACACAAAACCTCTTTTACCCCTCCCTCCAACCTTTCCAAGGCCTACCCCTACCCTGCCTTCCCTCCACTATAGATTTATACACTCTCGAAGTCATTCTACTTTGTTCCAACCTCTCTACATGTCCAAACCACCTCACCAACAACTCATCATGCCTCTGGATAATAGTCTTGGTAATCCCGCACATCCTCCCAATTTCCACTCTACGAATTCGCTGCATTATATTCACACCACACATTGATCTCAGGCATGACATCTCCATTGCCTCCAGCCTTCTCCTTGTTGCAACATTCACCACCCATGCTTCACACCCATATAAGAGTGTTGGTATAACTATACTCTCATACAATTCCCCTCTTTGCTTCCACGGACAAAGTTCTTTGTCTCCACAGACTGGTAAGTGCACCACTCACCTTTTTCCCCTCGTTAATTCTATGATTCACATCATCGTTCATAGACCCATCTGTTGACACATCCACTCCCAAATATCTGAACACATTCACATAATCCATACTCTCTCCCTCCAATCTGATATTCAATCTTCCGTAATCTAATTTGTTGTTATCCTCCTCACTTTACTCTTTCCTATATTCATTTTTAATTTCCTTCTTTTACATACCCTAACAAACTCCTCCACCAATCTCTGCAACTTCTCTTCAGAATCCCGCAAAAGCACAGTGTCATCAGCAAAGAGCAACTGTGACAACTCCCACTTTGTGTTAGATTCTTTATCTTTTAACCACACACCTCTTGCTAACACACGAGCATTCATTTATTTTACAACTCCATCTATAAATATATTGAACAACCATGGTGACATCACACATCCGTGTATAAGGCCTACTTTTACTGGGAAATAATCTCCCTCCCTGGAGAATGCTGGGTCAGGTGGAGAAAACTGCATGTGCCAGTCTAAAAAGTAGTGTGATAGTTTAACCTTGTGTGACTTAAAGGACCTGCAGTGTTCCATTCTTGAGTTTTATGTGGGATAGCGTTGAAGAAGTTTCTTGGCAATAGGTTCAGCTATGTTGTAGAAAGCCGTTGTTCTGGTTGAAGTTGTTGGATATACAGATAAGTGAGGATTCCAGGATTCTTCGGTATTGAGTGTTGTCTTCTCTGGCGATGAGTCTTGCGTTTATGTAGTTGATTAAATAGTTGTGTGAATTTCGGTGTTGAACACAGGCATTCCTTGGGTCGTCAGATCTGCCTGCGTACTGGTGTTCTGAAATACGTGTTTGGAGGTCTCTGGATGTTTCGCCGACGTATAATTTGCTGCAGTCATTGAAGCTTGTCCTGTCTGTTACTGGTAATGTCCTTGATGGTGGTGGATGTGGAGGTAGATACTCGGAATGAGGTATTAAGAAAAAATGTTGGAAACGTGTTTGGCAATGGAGTTGGTGGGGAGGACTATGTATCTCTTCTCGGCAATGTCTTCTCTGGGTGTGTTGAAGATGTTTAATGCCCGTCGTCTGCAGTCTTTACTGAAGTGACGAGGATAGTGAAGTTTAGAAAAAAACTTGCTCAATAAGGGAGCATTCTTTCTCAAGGAACTCATTGCTGCAGATTCTGAGTGCGCACAGGAAAAAGCCTATAATTACACCACGTTTAGTTTTGGTGTCGTGGTGAGAGTTGAAGTGGAGAAGATCGTGTTGGTTGGTAGGTTTTCAATAGACTTTAAAACGAAGTTCATGGTCAGCAAAGCTGACCATGAACTTTGCTGACCATAAACTATACATGCACTCTGCCAATCCCTAGGTACCTTCCCCTCTTTCATCCATTTATTAAACAAAAATACCAACCACTCCAACACTATACTTCCCCCTGCTTTTTAACATTTGTGTCATGATCCCGTCAGTTCCAGCAGCTTTACCCCTTTTCAGTCTAAGTAACGCCTCAGGCACCTCCCCTACACTCACATCCTGCTCTTTTCACTCCTAAAAGATGTTATACCTCCCTGGCCAGTACATGAAATTACCGCCTCACTTTCTTCATCGACATTTAAAAGTTCCTCAAAATATCCCCGCTATCTACCCAATACCTCCAGCTCCCCATCTACTAACTCCCCTACTCTGTTTTTAACTGACAAATCCATTCGTTCCCTATGTATAATATATATATATGCAAGGAATTCGCACGACCAGGCGAAATATTCACAAACACTGATCTCTGGCTGAAGGAAACTCAAACCTACGAACCTTGCAACAAGGTACGCAGTGTTTTACCGACTGTACCACACTGGTCCAATACCATGGCGCTCAGCTCACGCTAGTAATTTTTGAGTTGCTCATCTGGCACCCCATTCTCTAATTTGACCTGTGTCATAATACATAGTCTTCTGCCGATATTGATTAGCTATAGTAGCTATATTGCAGTCAATCCTGATCTTCACTTCCAGTATGTATGCTTTCTTGTTATGCGTATCACATACCACTAAATCTGGTTTTCTTATTCCATTTGTAGTTGTCATGTGTGGTTCTTTAAGAAATGCATGCTTCTTCTTACAAAAATCTGTAGCTATAGCATGCAAGCGTCACGTAAGACATTTTGTTGTATACTTCCCCAAGATTTCTACATTTTTGTTGGTATTAAATTATGTTTGATCTTTAACGCTCGACATCCACTGATGTACCTGGAGAACCAAATGATGGTCCTTAAAGCCTACACCATCCTTGGAGCCCACTAGGGCATTTCTCCATTTCTTATCTTCTTGTTCCCTGGTAAGTACAACTCTTCATCCTAACTGACGTTTTCTGACAAATTTGAGTGCTTTAATGGTGTTTGAATGCGTCGCTAGCACCATTTCGTCCTGATCATTTAGTCCATCTCTCCTTAGTATGGGCACTGTAGTTGACAAACACACACTCACCCAAGACGACCAGTAGCATTTGGCGCATAAAATACACCTAATGGTGCATCTTTTGGTAATTTTAGCCACTTTCTTAAATTTTGCCTTATGAGTCTGTCCGAAACATTTAAAGCATTCTGACAGACTCCCTCAGTACCATGGTGTGGATAATTCAAGGTGTTTATTTAGAATGTACAATTTTTATTGTGGCTTTAGTGGCACCTTATCCAAAGAATTTATTCTTTCTTTTAATTTATCTATAGATGGTCTTCCCCTTTTGGATTGCAACGCAAATACATTTATACACGTTTTTGCAAATGTATCCACGTACCATATATTGTACAGTTTTTATTTTTAGAGTTGCACATTTTTGAGGGTTGACTTCTAGCCCGGATGCCGCAAGCGTCTCAGTAAAAGTCTTCAGCTGCATCTCCAAACCAACGTCAGATTCAGCATCTAATACCACATCATCAGTGAAAGCTACCGCAAACATGCCATTCTTACAGCCTGATAATGAAGCTCTGGTATCCTGTTCTTATAGTCTGTTAATGAAGCCCTGGTATTCTTTATCAAGTGATACCAGGGATTCATTAATACCAATATTGAATAGTATGTAAGACAGGGGGGTCACCTTGTTTTACCCCTCTATTAAGGCTCCTATATATGTGGACATTATATCTAATCACCACATCTGGGACGTTATGTGTTTGTAAAGCCCTTATAACAGACAAGTGATTCACTGAATCATATACCTTCCATACATCTGAAACTAATGCAACATAAGTTTTACACTGCTCCTGGTTTCCCTCATCATAACATCAAGCAACATGACATTCTGCGCCAGCCCATCCATGGGAAGGAAAACTTTCTGTGCTTCGTGAAATGAAATCCACCTCAGGAATCTAGTGGCTGGTATTTTGTGAAATACCCTCACTATGATGCTTGAAATGTAATAGGTCGATATTGCCTCGGATTTTCAGGGTTGTCAACTTTCGCAAATAACACCGGCATAAAACCACATACTGAATATGTCGACCCATAGATGGTCTGGGACTTCAAATTATTAAACTTCCAACCGTGAGGACCTGGAGCTGAGGTTGCATTTGAATCTCCAATGGCTTTCTTAAACTCGATGAGGTCAATAGTCATTTGTAAATGCCCAATTGCTTCTCAAACAATCCACGCCAACAATTCTTCAATTGATGGGCTGGAAGTGGTTCTTCAGCTGCGTCTCCGATATTACGCCATCTACCATCCAATACGACCTTTGCATATTTGGACCTATCCTTGTTGTATAATGTTTGCTCTCCTTCCAGTCTTCTTGTTGTTGTTGTATCGGGGTTGTTCTCTTCTCCTTTCTCTCACGCTGTCATTATTAACTAACGTCAATAATCCGTTAGTAATAAGCTCCACCCACATTGACATAGACTCCACACAATCTGCAACATTATGTATAATGTTGTGTGGTCTTACACATGTGTTCGAGCATGTATGTGATGTTATTTACTTTAGTGCATGTTGTATCAATGTTAATACCATAGGCATGCACACATTGTGGGAGTCTTGAACAATCACATTATCATTACCATTACCATGATCATCCCCCTCACCAGTATCACCTTCAGCAATACACTGCAAGGTATCGTTAAAACCGTTTCCGTCCTCCACACTCTGAGGTTCTAACAATAATTAAGCTACTAGCAACTTGTAGCTGTTACATTGTCTTCGTCCTTTAATAGACTCTAAACTGATCTATAGAACTGAATCCAGTGTAACATTAAATTAATTCCAGCTGGAACCTGCTGGACGGCACTTGTTCTTTCCTAATTATTCTTACTTCCGATCTTGGCAGGACACGCTCCTTGATCCATCTTGCATTCACGTGAATAGAGCCTGCATCCCTTCCCACTCCCTGATGATACTCCTCTGGGTGCTTCTATCTCCCATGCACCCCTGAACCACTTTTGGACACAAAGATCTTATCACATTATGCACACAAAAATAAGTTCCCAGCAACTCCGCTGGCCAATGCTAAAAGAGATCGCATCAAACTTACATAAGAGAGAGTACCAATAAAACTGCACACAGAACTTGGGTAAAACTCACCCTTTACAACCCGTAAGATTAAAATACAACACTGAAAGGGCTGTGTATGTGGAAACTTGTGCAACTTTAGCCAAAGGACTAACTGTTTGGAGACACGTCACAGCCAAATCCTATGTTACCAACTCCCACCTGTAATAACTCCCGAGGTACTGCACAAGGAACGTAATTGTTCATACTAGGAGAATAGAAAATGGGGCACCGTGTAATAAACTTCCCCTCTCTCCCCCCTCGATTAAATTGGTCACATGTGGTGTATAAATTTTTGGTGGTGACCTTCAGAAGTTAAAATTATTATCATTATTATTATTGATGTCATTGTGGTTTATATTATTATTACTCTCACTGTCACTATTGATGTCAATATTGTGATTATTATTATTATGTAACTGATACTGTAAAACATTTCCACCCTTTTCCTTTCTGCAATTATAAACATAGAGTACACTTAATATATATACAGGGCATCTGTAAGTGATTTGCAAATATCCCCATTAATGTAAAAGCTGGAAATTAACTCGAGAAAGGCATTAGAAGTGTGACCATTCTCGCATGCTAATGTTCTATTATGGGTAGTTCCAATATGTTTTCATTAGAATTTCTATTTAACGGTAATATAGAGCATAAAATTATTTTTTTATGTATGATTATTTTTCTAATATTAGTATTCACTGTAATAATTATTGTGAGTAGAAATAAGGTTTATAGAGATGAATTGAACGACGTTGTAGAAGTTTTGTAAAGAGTTTGTGTACACGGGTTGGAGTTCTGTTCCAACGAACTTGGAGGGAAACATAAGGGCGAAATTCTGTAAACAAGTCCCACCCTCACACCTTTGTCAGCTTAAGCAGTCTTTTCCAGCTACTCATATTGATTAATCTGCTGCTAACAAGTGAGTTCATAAACTGTGTTAATGTGGGTGTAAGTAGAGAAGGTTATTGACATATACAGTTCTTCCGTGCAATAGCCACTGGGGGAGACAGCTTCCAGCCGGCATGTCATACTACCCTAGGGAAGAGCTAATAAATGTGTGTCTTGTATTTGGCCATATTATAGCCTAAATAATACCTGTATATTATATGATTAGAGTCAGTTGTAAGATTAGTGATTAAGGTGTAAATGTGACTACTGTATGCCAGTCTTATTCTCATCTTTATACTAACCTATTTTAACCTAACTCTTTTTAAATTTGTTTTCATTTCCGTACATTACTAGATTTCTGCTCTTAGTTATCAGAGATGTGAAGTAAGACTTTTAATGGTATTTTTTTTTAATCTGTAATCTACCCTAATATTCTCCCTATTACTGACTTAAAACTTTTCTCATCTATCTTTTTTACTAATACTATTTTATTAAATATCTACTACTTATTGCTTAACTATGTTTTCTGTAATTTGCCTTCCACCTGTAACTTTTCTATCTTTAATAACTATTTGTTTTATTTTCCTGGCTCTTACCACATTCATGCTAGTCTATGTTTCATGTTTTGTTTTATGTATTTATCCAATTTTATATATATGTGATTTATGCTTGGATATGTCCATTCTTTTGTGTCTTATTTGTATCAAGTTTTACTTTGTTTGGAAAAATAAACACATAAGCAGTATATTGTGATCCTTTATTGACAACGTTTCGCCCACACAGTGGGCTTTATCAAGTCACAAACAGATCTACCTGGGTAAAAGGTATGTCAGTATATATAGGATGGAGTCAGGTAGAGAGTGCTGCATGTGACAATCATCCGAGTACGGTGACAGAGTCTAGGACCTTGGGTAGCTTTAAAAAGAGATTGAGCAAGTATATGAGTAGATCATCTGCAGTGTTCCTCCATTCTTATGTTCTTATGTGGGAAAGCGATGAAGAAGTTTCTTGGCAATAGGTTCAGCTATGTTGTAGAAGCCGTTGTTCTGGTTGAAGTTGTTGGATATACAAATAAGTGATGATTCCAGGATTCTTCAGTATTGAGTGTTGTCTTATCTGGCGATAAGTCTTACGTTTCTGTAGTGAGAAGGCAGACTCTGCTTTCTCACGTGATAAACGGACTTTCTTCTCTCCCAAACTCTCTACTTCTGGGAACTCTCCTGTTTTCTGCCTTCCCTATTTTTCCAGTCTTTCTAATCTCAACAACTCTCTCTGTTCCTTAGACATCAAACTTACTTTTCGCCAGACTAACATTCTTCACACTAATATAGTTCATACCTCTCCTCCCTCTATAGATACTCCTGGTGTCTACTCTATTTCCTGTTCCTGTTGTCCTCTTCAGTACTTTGGAGAAACTGGCCGTTCTCTTTCTGACAGACTGAGGGAGCACAAAAGTAGTGTTTGGCTTGCAGACACCAACAATTCTCTTTTCTATCATGTCTTCTGCTAAAACTCTCTACCCTACGTCTAACTTTCACAGTCGCCGTCTGGTTGAATCTTCCCTTATACACAACTTTCCTTGTATGAATCTTAGTCGTGGCTTTGTCTCTGTAGATGCCTTCCATTCCTATTACATTGTAAAATGCTCCAAACTTCAGAACACCCGTGACTTAACCTGATTATTTTTTTCCTCCTCCTCCCTCTCCCCCTTCCACTTTCTACTTTGGGTTTTCTTTCTTCTGCCTTGAGTATTTGGTCCATTATTATTTTATTTTCCCCTCTGTATTCTTGTTCCTACCCTTTGTGGGCCCCTAACTCCCTAGCAGTGCTTCTCTTTCTTAGTCTTCGACTGACTACACAACTTCGACTACTACTACTACTTCTACCACTCCCTCTCTTCCTTTTGTTGTACACCATTTAATTCTAAGTTTATTTATAGCATGTAGACTTTCATGACCACGACTCAACACATACATTCCTAACACCACCTTGTGAGTGGCCACCAACAACACCTTGCCAAGTGGTCAAAATGTTCGAAGTTGCTCTGTATAAATCAGTACCATATCTCTAGGTTGAATGTTCACAGCTTCTGATGCACCATAAAAATGTTCACGTAGAGTGAGACGATATTCTTTGTGCCATACATTAGACCAATGATTAATAACCTTATTTAACAAACTATATTTATCCCATAATCTACATCACTTTCTTCTGGAGTAACTCTGTAGATAGGTAAAATTGGTCAATTAGCAAGAACTCCTTTAAAATTAAGTCCATTCTAAAAATTTCTCCTATACGTTTAAATATATATATTTTTTCCATTTATCTTAATGTAAAAAATATTTTTGTACGAAAAGAGCCTTAGAAAACTCACCTAACTTTATTATAACAAGCCCAATTTAATTTAGCTTAATCCTACTAAATATATTTTAGATAAGTTTACAATAATTTAATAAACAAACACAATAAATATATCTTTTTCGTTAGGTTCAGAATGATTTTTTGAAAAATTATTGCATACATAAATTTTCGCTTGCCTTATTCGGCAAGAAGAGCGTTGCTATTTATGCCAAAATTGCAAGTTTTACCTATTCGGCACGACATTAATATATCCTTATCAGGAGTTTCACTAATGTATAAATTAGGGGACGATTATTGATTCAATTTTCCGCCTCTACTAACACAGTACGGAATTCCTTCAAACTGATTATTTAATTGTGTAGCACCTTCCACAGACATCTATTTACTGTTCCGATCATTCTTTCATAAAAATCACCCTGCTTAGGAGCTCTAGGCGTGATAAATTTCCACATACATCATTTCTGGGTTAACAGAGATTGATCAATAATATTTACAGACATGATATTAATTGGCCTCCCACCTCTTGTCAGGTGCGGGTGTGCTGTTCCCAGGGCTGCCACCTAGAGGTTCTCAACAACAACTAGATTTTCAGTGAAGATGGCGACAGCGAGCAGACGCAGAGTAAACACCGTCTGTATAGACATGGTGACTGGGGTATTGCACCCAGCTACGGCGGCTACGGTACTTCCGAATATTTTAAGAGACGTCTATGGATTGGCCACAGAAGAATTGTATGGAGTAGCACTTAACGGTGTTAAAAGAGTATTTGTAAAACTCTTTAACAGCCGAGGTGTATGAGAGGCTCGTCGACCAACATCAGGACAGGGTCTATATGGTGCATTCTGGCCTACAGGTACGTCTGAAGGACGTTTCACAGACTTACTCATGGATTAGGGTTAAGAATGTACCGTTTGAAGCGGGCCCTGTCGATCTCAGTGAAATATTTGGTGACTACAGGATTGTACATGCTGTCATGGCAGGAAAGTGGAGTGAGGGACCACTGGTGGGCCTCTTCGAGGGGTCATACTCTCTAAAGATGACACTACGTCGGCCTATACCATCTTACGTCATCATGCCGGCATTCAGGACACAGGTGTACGTCACGTATATGGGACAGCGGAGGACCTGCAGGTTGTGTGGAGCATACGAGCATGTAGCAGCTGATTGCATGCGCAGGATGGGACAACGGGCTGATGCAGGGCGGCGTGGACAGGATGTACGAACACACAAGGAGGTGGTGGATACGGTGGATGCTAAGGACACTGGACGTAAATTATAGAGTGAAATTGTTGAAGGGTCGAAGGAGGCATGTCATACATTGCCAGTGGAGTCTGCGCAGGAGGTTCCTGCTGGTGGTGGATCGCACCTGCGCAGTGGAGAGGATACACCATTGGAGGAGGTGTTAAGAGAAATATTGAATAACCCTCTACCAGTTCTCAGTGTGGAGACATGTGCAGAGTTGGATGAGGCAGTGGGTGTGGTGGAGGAGAAAGTGAGTAGCAGTGTTGAGCAGCAGGCTTTGGTATGTGAGCAGATCACGGTTGAGGTACATCAACCGCAGAGTGTTGAGAGGGAGGATAGTATGGATGTGGTGACTGGATCAAGGAAGAGGCCGGGCACAGTGACAGATAGTGAAGAGGAGATAACCCCAGCACAGAGGACAGGTAAAAAGTCGATGGTGGAGGTGGCGAGAAAGGACCTGGGAGACTTAAATGAGAGAGAAAAGATCAAGGGTGGGAAGCAGGTACGTAAGACTGGCAGTAAGGGAAAGGTCATCTCGCAGCCTCCATCACGGCCTAAGGGCAAACCTTTGCAGTTATATTCAAGTGTCTAACATTAAATGTCAACGGTCTGAAAGCGGAGATTAAAAGGGCATGGGTTGAATGTACATTGAGGAGGTATGGTGTAACAGTGGCTTTTCTACAAGAACATAATTATAAGTGTGGTAGTGAGTTAAGATTGGCTGGTTACAAGGTGTATGCGGGGTCGTCAGGAAAATTAAAGGGCGGGGTGGCGGTAGCAGTAGCAGAATCAAGGGAGGAGTGTGGAAGGGGACGGATAGTGCGGATAGAGGGAGAGTGGGGTGGGGTGAGGGTTTGTTTCTTAGGAATATATATGCCAACTGAACAGTCTAGGAGAGTGAAGGCGGATTTTGTTAGGGATGTGATGATTTATGCGTTCAGGGGATTGCCTGGGGTAAGATTGATTGGGGGAGATTTTAATTGTGTCATTCGGGAGAGGGACGTAGAGCCCAGAAAGGGGGGGGGGTGTTGATCGAACTGAGGGATTTGTTACGAAGTGCGGGGTTGGGGGATGTAGTAGGAGTTGGAGGTATGGGGGAGCTTACTTTTGTTAGGAGAGGTTATGGGGCTAGGTTAGATAGGATTTATGTTTCAGGAGCTGTGGTGGTGAGTAGGGTTAGCTATTTGGATGTGGGTTTCTCTGACCACAGGGGGGGTGTTAGTGGAGGTGGACTGGTTGGGAGTAGCAAAGTGGTATAGGGGTTATTGGAAATTAAATGTTAGGTTGTTATTGGGTGGGGATAAAAGGGTGGAGTTCGCGGGTTGGTGGGAGAGGTTATGGAGACGGGGCATCGGGCGGAGGACCTGGTGGGTTGGTGGGTGTCAGTGGGGAAATCGTGAATTCGGAGGTATTACCAACGTTGCGGTAAGGAGGAGGCGGATGGGAGATATGGGCTACAACAATACATAGAAGGACTGTTACAGAATTGTTATGTGAGGGGGGCCATGCGGTTACGGGGGAAATACATGACTTGAAGAATAGGTTGATTGAACTACAGAATGAGAGATTTGATTTGAGGCGTGCAGGATGAAGGTGGGTATAGATGATGTGTTGTGGGGGGAAAAACCGTCCAAATATGTGTTAGGTAAATGTAGATTGCGTAGGAAGAGGATGACAGTGGAATGTGTGGAAGTAGAGGAGGGTTTGGATGGTTATGAGCCGGGAATGAATATTAGGAGTACGGAGGCGATCAGGGTGTATATAGACAAGTGGTTAACAAAGTATTTGAGCAGTGTGGATGTGGATGCTTGTGCAGTTCTAAATGGGGGGATTTTGGGGAGGTTGGAGGAAGGGGATAGGGAGGAGATGGGGGGTAATTAGTGAAGAGGAAGTATAAGAGGCGGTGAGTGGGCTGAGTAAAGGCAAAGCTCCTGGGATAGATGGTCTGGCGAACGAGTTTTATAGGGAAAACTGGAATAGTGTGAAAGATTGTGTAGTGGAGGTGATGAATAGAATGAAAAGGGACAGGAAGATGGGGGAAGAGATGGGCATGGGAGTGATGGTATTGTTAAAGAAAGGAAAGGTAGGTAATATGCTGAGTAATTATAGGCCTCTGGTATTGATGAACACAGACTATAAAATTTTCGCAAAAATATTAGGTAACAGATTGAAAAAGGTGATTGAAAAGGTGATTGTGGAAGGACAAGGAGGGATACCGGGCAGAGGAGTGATTAGCGGGCATGAGAAGATAAAGGATTTTTTAGATAACTCAAGGGGGAAGGGGTATCTTAGCTTTGGATTGGAAGTGGGCGTATGATAGTGTAGAAAGGAAGGTATTATTTGAGGTAATGAGGAGACAGGGATTTGGAGAGGTGGTGGAGTGGATTAGGGTGTTATATGAGGGTGCGTGTGTACGTATACAAGTGAACGGCAGACTTGGGGAGGTGGTGGGGATGGGCAGGGGTTTGCGACAGGGTTGTCCCCTGTCGCAGATTCTTTTTGCTTGCGTGCAAGATCCTTTTTATAGATTAGTGGGTGGTAGGGTTGGGGTAGAGGCCGGTGGATAGATGGTATTGTGGGTTATGTGGACAATACCACAGTGCTTTTAGGGACGGGGGTTGGTTTCGAGACAGTTAGAAGGTGCTTAGAGATATTTTGCGTGGCAACAGGAATGCGAGTGAATGAGGAGAACTCGAAATTGCCGGAGATCGGGGCGTTTGGGTCAGGTGTTTGGTTGGAATGAGGTAGACAGCATCACTATATGTGGAATTGCATACATGAGGGATGAGAATCAGGTGCGAGGTGGGTGAGTGGAGGTAGGTGAGTGGTAGGGGGAGGTTAGTATGTCAGTCTAGTGAGGATTTTGGACATTGCAGAACGAGTGAGTAAAATAGCGGGGTTTAATTCGTTATCTTTTAGCTGAAAATATTACTGTGTGTGTTGGGATGTATAAAACCTGTTGTTGCCCAGGTGGCGGGGGGGGGGGGGGGGGGGGGGGGGGGGGGGGGGGGGGGGGGGGGGGGGGGGGGGTATGCCGGAGGTAGGTGAGTGGTAGGGGGGAGAAGGATTTAGAGTACTGTCGAGATCTAGTGAGGAATTTAATGGTAATTGCAGAATCTGACTTGTTGAGTGTAACAGTGATGATGGGGTTTGGAGGGATTGCAGGGGTTCTCTATGGGTGGTACGCTGTGGAACAATATTGTATTCTGTGTGGTGTTGGGTTTACTATGTTATTAAATATTAAGCCAGATGTTTTGGGTCCCTAGTTGGCTGTGGGATTAGAATGGAAATTGCACTATGTATATGATTGTCAGCACATAGTTGCTGAAGACGACAAATGGTGCTGTTGCATACCGGGGTAGTGGTTAGGTGTTGGTTGGTGCATTTTCATAATTGTAAGAGGTGTGAGTATATTTTAAGGAACAATAAATTGTAATGCGGATATGATAGGTATGAATGTATACACCGCTTTAGGTATTAATGTGTGGAATATTTGGGGTATCATGTGTGAATGTAGGTTGGATAAGGGTGATATTATGGCACTGCAGGTGGTGGTGCGCTCTTATCATGTATTATGTGAACAGAATCACAGTGTTATCTTGTAACTATGGGGCAGTAGAAATAATATTATGTATATGATGTGGCATGGCCTTGTTGTATAAAGTCCTGAGGAGGGGGGTACTACATGAAAGGTATTTCACTATATTCATCCCGATGTAATATTGGAGACATAATTGTATGTATGTTCGGGTTTTGGCACATGTATCTGAGGATATGTAATGTATTATGTTGGTGGTGATAGGGGCAATTAGTATTCTGGGAATTGGGGAAATAGGTATCTAATGATATTGTTTTTGACATAAATAATGCAATATGTGTGTTGTGATTCTTGGTGCATTTATTTATTGAACTTGTTTTATGTATATTTGATTCAACCCAATAAAATGTAAAAAAAAAAAAAAAAATATTATCTTGTAATTCCATTAAATATTGTGCACGCACTATAAAATTAATGGATTTATCTGAAATTATTACTCTTGGACAGGATCTCCAAGCTGCAATTTTTCGAAAAAGTTGTATAAACTGCTCAGCAGACAAGTCCTGGTCCTCTTCTAAATGCATTGCCCAGGTAGTGGTACAAGTGAATAAACACACACATTCATGGGAACTCCATATGGATTTCCATTATTGCAATTGGGCCACATTCCAATTGTACACATTCCCTTGGTAATGGTGAAGGCCCTGGGTACATATAGGTTCTGTCGTCGACGATATATTACATGAGATTTAATGTACATTTTTATACTTTGCTGCCTATGCGGTATCTAGAAAGTTTCTCAAATATAATTGAAAGTGCCCCGTACCATTACATGCATTACAATTTTATACAAATTTAAAATAATTAATGTTGTGCAGATAAGGGGTTTTGGGCAATACGATAGGATGTTTGACAGGCATGCTCACGCATTTCAGCATGTTGAAGTCTACCT